>JAPYZI010003393.1:0-25066 GCA_030523105.1 Ophioninae sp. A BG-2022a | reverse complement strand
GGGCCGTTTTTCCAGAATCTCAAAAATCACGATATTTCAAAAGGTCGTAGGATGAGCGTTTCTTATGCAATGGGGTTTCATTGGGGGTGTTTGGAAAAGGTTTTTGCCTAACTTAAATAATGGCGTTGGATTCGTATCGATATCTCTTATAGCTTTCCCGGAAAGTCCACTCGAAAAATCGCAAAAAAAGAGGCAAAGGGGTATGTATGGAAAAATTTGCAAAAATCGATGGTCCAATTTCGAAATTCCGCCAAAAATAGAAAAATCATCGGAACTTGATAATCCAAGAAGCATTTTAATGATAAAATCATAACGAAGAGATTAAGCGCAAAGTGGAGTCCCAAATCCTAACGGGAAAAAAGTTATCGATGATTGAGTGAAAAAACTTTTATCGCCCAAAAATCCAAAAAAATTTTCGATTTTTTATATTTTTTTTATTGGTTCATTTCGATGTAACTTTATCCCCTGAACACGAATATACCATTCATTTCCCCAAAAACTCAAAATTTCGAGGAAAAAACGTCGAAAAATTATTCTACAACAGGTTTGTTGCATTTTCCCAGTCTAATTTTGTACTTTCGGCAAAAAATCGGGCATATTCGTAATCAGCAGGAAATTTCCGATTGAATCAACCTTTTTAATAGTTCTAAAACGGAAAAAAGAAAATTTTATCTTCCCCAGCTACTTTTCCAGAATCTCAAAAATCACGAAATTTCAAAAGGTCGTGGAGCTTAGGTCCTATTGGGATCTTAATTTTATCGACACGAGTCATCTCTTATTAAAAAAAAAAAATATATATATATATATATATTCTCTTCAGCGTTTCTTTTGGAGTCACCCTGTAAGTATCTCTTACCAAAAATCAAGTGTAAATAAATAACTGTAACACACATGCATTTATACAATAACACAAGCAAAATGGGAGGACCTGATTCCCGGAACGTTTGACTTTGGAGACCGTTTCCAAAATGGGTACACGTGGTGGGTAGTATTCATTGCATGGATAGAACGGGTTCAAAATGACTTTTTCCCCTGTACGTTTGTCTGTCGCAGCGTAGACTGCTCGTGTTTCATATATACGTAGACCGCGCAAGTTCGCCAGCCGCAGTTGATGTTACTTCGTTAATCATCCTTTGTGTCGACTGCACTCTCGCGATTGTTCCTTGCGGCTCGACGGTCATAACGAATCACTTCCACCCTTATCCCCCCACCCCTTACTTCAAGCCGGCTCTTGTTCTGTTTTGTTTTACACTCGTACTCGCGATAAATGTGTACATGCACATACATAATATTTACGGTTATAATACATATATGGATGTTACACACGAGAATGGGGTACACAAAGAAACTCGTTTCTTCGTGCCATTACAGCAGAAAGTTCGGTCCAGTGAACCCAAACGAGTCCAAACTTCGAACAACCGTAAATTACTAGTCTAGAGATTTTTTTAGGACCTGTACAGTTCAGTGATGACGTAAGTGGGTGCAGGAGTAAAGACGAAGACAATAAAGTCGATAAAAGTTTCATTCTAGGAGTTCATGTTTTATTAAGCTCAAATTATAGGCATTTCGAGATCAAGTTATCGTTAATGGTTATTTTTGGAGGTTTGAGCTAGTTTTTGTAAAAAAAAAAATAAACAATTTTAATATTTATATTTTATGGGGGTAGAAAGACGATGAGATTGAAATTTCACTCGTATATTATTAATTCATATTATTTAATATTAATTCAATATTTGATATATTGAATATATTCCCTAAATCTTTTTGCAATCTTTCGATGTTGATTTTTTTGGAAATTAGAAAAAAAACTGTGCAACCTCAAGGATCAATGATTGCACCCAATGGATATTGATAGAATTTAACGTCCAATCTGTTAAAATTCAATTCAAATTCCTACTAATCGACATTGACAAGTATTGATACGAATAAGATTGAAAAATGTTAATGAGGACGTAAACGATGAAAGCCCGCATTTGAAACTGTCGAAACAGACATCCAGACATCCACAAAGTGTCGATTATTATGGCTAACGATAGGCGGGTACCTGGATGTTATATACGTATAGGCGATTGAAACGTGGAACCGCAGAACCCAAGTTGCAAAATCAAAGCTCAATCAGTCAGGCAAGGAGTCAAACGGTAACTCCAGCTGTGCTTATACAACAAGACGTCGATTTGGACTTGGGAGGGACCCGGACGTTCGACGTTTCAATATTCAAGAGGATGTGCGATTAAAGCTCACGGAAACTTTCACGAATCAATAATTAATCTTTATCGAATATCCGAAGAATCATTCAGTTCAAATTTTGGTAACGCAGCGCGATTTTGTGTTTGCAGGAGGGCACAGGGCAACTGGCCATAACTCGTGCCAGCCGAGGTAATTTGACACGGTTCCAATTGCGTTGCCAAAACGACAGTCCAAACTACGTTTGACGCTTGATGCACTGACGATTTTACGGTCCCCCATCCCAGTATTGGCCTCTTTCACTTGCGGAAAGATGTTCAGCGCAGCACCCCCAACATTTTCGATTATCAGGATCACCATTTAAGTTCACCATCAACAGCCCTATGCATATTGAAGTCTTTCATCTGACAATCCGCAAAGTGGAGGATGCACCCAATCAGGCAGGGCGATACGTAATAGCCCGGTAATTTTTAACTACCCTAGGGTTGGTGGCCAACGAGGCGCGCTCAGACTTACTCGCACACGTTAATAATGAGCGCGCCAATTCGCGTAGCAGGCGTCAATTTCGTGACTACGTAGCTTGACGACGAGTTTCGATCACGGTAGTCGTTTCTCGCGGGTGTGCGTGCACGCGAGCTCTGTCGATTCTCGAACCTAGATTATAAATGACTCTATTAATGCTGCGTCGATATCGCGTCCCGTCCGGAAGCGTTCTCCAACACTGCGTGCGTTGCGCCACTCACACTCCCTCGTCACGAGTCTCTTCCCCCAGAACGACAACGCGTCATTTTTTTTCCTACTCGAAGGTTACTTTTTTCATCCCCTTGACCAACACGGAGTGACCAAACAAAATGCAATATTTGCTCAAACTATCAACACCCTCGAAATTTGTTGGGGAGCCTCAAATCCCTTAGAGCTTACCACATTTCCAGATCCTCGAGATCCTACCATATACTTATAGGGATTTCAGGGATTAGGGGATTGTGACGACCCTAATATCAGAATCGGTTGGCAGAATTAATTTTGAAGGTAAAACTGGGGCAATCAGAAAATCGTGCGGACATTGATTTGTATGTACATCGAAATCGTGATCCTATACATCGCTAACCAAAGTGCTTTCGAATAAAGAACTTACGATATAATTATAATAAATGTGTAAAAATATAATTATCATCAATTTTTTAAATATACGATTTCGAGTGACTTCTTTAAACAGAAGTTCCAACATTCTTGAAAGACCAGAGATTTTCTACGCGTCTACGTATCGACTAGCAAATAGTACAGAATCGATTACATCAAGAATCCTTTGGGACACTGCTCCATAATTCAGGAGTCCTCAATGATTCAACTCGGTTTTATGTACATTGGATTCCGATGAGGAATCCCAACTAGGTCCCAAATGGTTGTCGTTTGCTACGAACATGCGACGCAATGACCCATTGGATCCCCATCAGAAACAACAGTCATGGGAATTCAATGGGATACCTAAAATTACTGTCATTACCGGGGCCAGTCCAGAGTTCAGCCACAAAGCTCTTTCTATTGAAAAACATGAATTGATCGTTTATCAAGTTCGAAGAGTATCAGCATAGCTGGTAAATTTTCAGCGACCTCGGACAGAAAAGAGGGTTGTTTCCATCACGAAAGAGGGAGAGGGCAGTGCTGTCCAAAAATTGATCCAGTGGGGTACCTTAATGCAGCTTTCACGTGTCAAGCCTGCCCACCCGCGTTGCCTCAGGCTGGAACGACTAATTAGCGTTGAACAACTAACGAACGAGTCAGAATACGCGCCGTACAACGTGTACCCTGTGTATCCGAATTGGTGTACGTCCATGGGTACACATATGGTGTTCATACATGTATACGTGGTCCTATACAAAGGCTAGTCGAACGCTCGGTGTTCAGCAGATCGGACGTTCAGCCCCGCTATTGACGCGTCGAAAATTGCCGCTGGACCTGACGCTTGTATCCAATCCCCTTCTTTGACCACATCACGGGGTAACTGCTGCCTCTGTTCGAGGTAACACAACCAACCCTACCCGCACCGAGGCTACACAGCCCTTAGCTAATTTCCGAAACTACGCATAGGATCGACAGCTTCGCGATCTACGAGAACGTGGACCGGACTATTTGTCTCCGGCTGTAGCAACCGGCAATTGGCTTTTCCTGTCGCAACCCACCACCGAAACAAATATGCCACATGGACCGTGATACGTATTTCTTGTTTTTCTTTTTTTTCTTTCTTTTTTGTACCTCCGCTTATCCAAGCTCTGCTACGTTTTATACTGGACGTCATGCTTTCCGTTTATCTTCACTACATAACCATTTTCCTCCTCGCTATTTCCCTCCCTCTCGAGCCCTGTTTCGTACTTCACCACGTGACGCAAATGGCCATCGAACTAGTCAGCTTTCGAAACCGTATACCGATGGCTCGTAGTTTCTCGTTTGCGAATGGAGACAGCAGCCAGCGCAATCATTCAGGCGACAACGACGCGGGTAGTGAATTATTGTGACGGCGTATTCGGCTTGATCAATGTTTGCCGAAGCGTCAAGGTCTTTTGGTAAAAAAAAAGAACGTTCTGGATCGGGGAGAGAATTCGATACCATTGGCAATAGGATTGAACACGTCCAGGCTTTCATTGGAGAAAATACAAAAACGGACATGCCGACAGAACTATCACCGAATTTGATTGCCTCATGAAATTCACAATGATCCTCCGAGCTTTTTTGATTCCAAAAAGCCAAATGAAAAAAAAAAGAACAAAAAATACCGGAAGGGGGAAACAGAGATGAATGTTGACGCCTATCCAACGGTACAGTTCCAATGATTAGAGACGATTTTGCAGCCCTCTGAATATAGCCCATTTCCCTATTCAAGCACGAAACTCGGATTAATCTTGGCACCGAGATAACAGTTCGTTAACACCGTTACAATTGTAGCCTATTATTCATACGCTGTGCTGTAAGGTAGCAGGGGAGTGGAGGGTCAAAGCGCAGGGTAAGCAAGAGTAGACTAGTCGGACATCATGTGGACGCTCGTGATGTGGCTCCGGAAGGATAGAGACCGGGAATAGCGCCGAGAAATTTACACGTTACCCATTCTGTTTGCACACCCGTGCAACTCGGTCTTATCATGACTTTCACGCTACAATGGGCAGTTTGAGGGTTCTTTGAATTCAAACCTGAATATACGTACACGAGTTTACCTACATACGTATAATCTTACCCAGACTTCCTCGAAGGCTTTTGTCTCATTTCTTGACACGTGTGTGTACGTCTGTAGAGTCGAATCACAAATTTAGATGCAAACGATTCTGTTGGAAAACTAAAGCTATGCGATCGTATGACAGGCCAATGGAAAATGAATAAAAGATATTGGAAATATCATCATTCGAGTTTTAAAACCTAAGTGACGAAAAGAATTTAAGAAGAGAAGTGTTCTCGGTTTATCTAGACTGACCGTGGTCGTAATTGATGAACAGCTGATGTTCTTTGATCAGGCTACATCTTATAAAACAATTCTTGGAGATATGACTTTAAAAATCAAAGGATCGAAAATTAACCTTGTTTTGTTCCGATACTTGAGAACTTTCAGACATTCGTTTCGTGGATTCATTTGTTTTGACGTTTCTCCACTCGTCGTTATTACACTGTGATGAATAAATGTGAATAAACTGTATAGCGATGCATAGAGCGATACACCGAGCCAACGGTACAATAAAGCAAAATGGAGGTAAAATTTCGATGCCGCGTGATTTGCTGTGATGACGTAGTGGGATAGAGAAAGAGAGGAGGGGAAAGAGAGAGGCAATAGCCGCGGAAAATGGATGCCGTGTTAGGTAGCGCGTGCGAATATTCGTCCTGGTGCGCTTTGTCAACTCTCGGTGGAACATGGTCGTCCAATTTCGACGGGAAACGTCATTAAAATGCTATTAAAAACCTATTAAAATTAACGAATGCAACTCTCCCGAAAAAATCACATTCTAGCCGCAAGATATACGGACATCAAAAACATTTCGTTTCATCCTCGTGACCAGCAACACAGCCAATTTCATTAAAACTGTGTAGAACAATGGATGAAATGGATTGTCGCTCGACATCACTCGTAACTACTATCAAAGGCTGACATTATTTTTTCCGGAGGATTCAACAATGACCGTTTGGATATGGTTCTGCGACGCGACCTAGAATAGTATTCATTCGCTGAAGAAAGGAAAAATAAAGAATATAGGACAACTCAGTGAATTTTGACGAATCGCCTGTACAAATCTGATGTATCGAATGAATCTGCGAAACGTTGCGGAATCAAGGGTAGTCTAATAGAAAGGAACAATAAAGAGCAATTCGATCCACTCGGTGGTGGAAGAAAGCAGCTCGATGCGACAGATCTATCAAGAGAAGTGTTCGCTCGATCCAGTTGAAAAATCAAGAACAGTTCCGTACAATATACGAATCAACAGCGCCTTCATAATTGCGTTCAATAAAAAACAATTCGCCAGAGTTAAACGATTGAAGAACAGCTCGGGTAAGTCAAACGACCCAAGATAATCTTAACTACAGTCAACCGGTGAACTGCAACTTGACCAGAACTGACCTATCAAAAGAAAGGGGTCGAATTCGTCCACTATCCAGAAGGAAACAAGTAGAACATCGCTGACCCAGAATACGACGCCCACCTAGCAATAGTTGACAACAACAGTTGCCTTCAGTTCTCGATATGTTAGCGCAGTTTCAGCAACTCTGCGGCCTCGAATGCTTTCGCAAGTTGATTGCAACAGGCGTGACGGAAGAACATTCCCGGCAAACTCAATTACTGTCGTAGACTCGTTTCCTGTTTCGAATATGCCGCCATATCGAATTGACCCGAGGCGCAATGCAGATTGGGATTTCGCCGGTTGGTAAACGATTTTGTTAAACGGGGTAAATCCACTTTGCGTGTGTTACGGTGTACGTGACCGAATCAATTTCGTTCGAAGTATAGAGCAAGCGGAAGCAAATATTTCGGCACGATTGCCGCTTGGAATATCATAGATGAATGATGGCTATTTTAAATACACTGATCTGTGTGTAACGAGACTCGTCACCCGAAGGCATCGCGACACGCGTGAGAATTCCAACAGATAGATATGATAATGTGCCGAAAGTTGTGTTAATGAAGTCACAGGAGCAGACACGTGCCGGATATTAAATGGCAGCTCCGTCTCCCCGGACGCCAGCGATGCTGACGGTGAAAGGGAGGGAGCTTGTATTCTCGACGCCAGCCAGCTGAATATTACGTCCCCGTGGAGCTCTCGCATTTCCAGATAATGCAACATAAACCTCGGGGATATTGTGTTCGAAAAGCCCTTCTCTCTCAAAATCTAACCATCCAACGCACTCTACCAAAACCAAAAGGAATTCTACCATTTAGAACTCGGCTGAATCGTCGGTGAAGAGTGGCTCGTTAAAAGGCAAATCCGGTACCTCATCAACCACTTTCTGACAAAAATTATACAACTCCCTACTAGCTACGAAACCTAAACATGAATTTCGCCACATCAGCGTGCGCTAGGCAAATGAAATACCTCAGTCCCATGACTATTAGCCATCTAGTAACCTGTGGAGTACCTACTTAATAGCCTACGCAATAGATAATTAGTAGGCAGCTAAGACCTACCTAGTAACCTACCTAATACCTATTCAACAGCCTACTCAATACCTAATACCTACTCCACTTTGCTGAACTTGGATCAATAAAACATCGGATATCGAATGACACTTGGTTATCCGATTATCAGCTACTGTGCAAGTTCCAAGCGGAGTTTCCACGTGGCCAAGGAAATGCAGAAACTTCTGTCTCGTAAGGTACACACGCCACAATATCGTACCGTGTCCACATCGTTGGAACCCTCGAAGCATTCGAAGATCCATGGAAACTCGTATTGTTTTTCTACCCGATGATAAAGCTGTGTACGTTCAGTGGTATAAATTGAAGTGGATATGGGTCGCATCCTCCGCCGGCATTGAGTCTGGATAGCGTCGACCGGAAGCCAAAGGAACGTCTACACTAGGCAGTCACCAGGTTTAATTTACTGCTGGGCCGTCCCGACTCTACGCCCACACTATTTCGACCTAAACAGCTCGAAACGCGTTTGGAGATATTCCCCAGAGTATACCAGGCAGCCCTCCACCGGTTGGACGCATTCGCCGCAACAAGCGTGTATAATGACGGAGAGAGTAACGGCTCCCAAAGTACCAGGCTGAATTAATTTCATGGTGAATCGGACGAGCCTGGATACGTTGTTGTACCCTCGACTCTCTACTGTCGAGTATCTGCCTATGTTTGATACCACTGTATACAGCCAACTGGGATGCAACGGTGAGTGCTGTACGTGAGACCCAATGCGCAAACTTTAAACTCCGACTACCCGTCAGCGGGTCGTTGTGATTCGGGTTTATACACACTCATGGTATTTATCCATACGTAGTGTGAAATAAAGTCGGAGACAGACGACTGTCCGGTCGTTAGGGCTAATCCTGTCGACCACTAGACCGGATTTCAATGCGGTTTTCACTGGGCGATAGCTCATTTCTGGAGTAAGCTTTGGATCCTTGGAAAACCAGGTTGATGAGAAAGTGAGCGACGAGCAACAAGGGGGTAAATAAAAGTGGCGATTTAGCATGATCCCAATGAAGATTATGCAGTAATGTCTCTTAGGACGAGTATGTAGGATGAAAAGCTTAGCACCGATGTGAAAACCGAGAAACCTATCTTGGCTGAGCCAAAATTGATTCTACCGTTGGTTACTTCGATATAGACGCAAACGCACGAATCGCAAAGTCGTAAAGTGTCGAGCAGTAGTCGAGACTTGATTGGGATTGAACTTCCGCCTCATTTGGTCCGTTCCTGTATTCTCCTAAAACTAACGATATCTCCCGTTCCGTTATTCACGGTGTCCCTTTCCCTCTCTAGGTCGTTCGAACTGCTTTCACGGACAATCACACGGTCGAAATTTCATCCTGATTAAAATCGTTTTCACGTCGATAATTTTCGTTCCGTGACTACGGAACTTTTAATTCGTCCCTTTCCACTTCCGATCTTGCCCCCGGTTCCGACGTAAATTGTACCATCGGCCTGATTGGACGGGTTGAACGAGAGAGAGAAAGCGGTAGATAGATAGAGAGAGAGAGAGAGAGAATGAGAATTACGGACGAACTGTGTGAGATACGCTAACGGTTCCTGTGCAATGTCGTTGTTGTTGCAGATAATCGATGGGAACACGAAGACCGAGGTGAACAATCGGAAGGATCCCGGTGTGTTTTGCGGGGAATCCGAGCAACCCCAGACCTTCATATCCGAGACTAGTTTCGTCCGCGTTCTCTTTCACGCCGACAATTTCACCGACCAGACCTACTTCAGTTTTGATTCCCGTGCGGAACAACAGTTCGAGGTGTATCTCCGGTACGGTCAACATCCGGAGTTGTACCCAAACAGAAGGGGCGAAATAGTACCCGGTAGTTATTGCGAGCGGGTATTCAAGGATTGCAAGTTACAGACGTGTTACGTTCAGAGTCCGGCTTACCCGGGCATATATCCGCGAGCGCTTCACTGCAAGTATCGTCTGAATACTAGACAACCCTTCATCAAGCTCTATATCGAGAACGAGGAATTCAACATTGACGGCCAACGTTGCGAGAACATAATGACTTGTCCGATGAGACCTATAAGCTCGGGCTCGGAGCATTGTCCCTACGATTATATAAGACTGTACGACGGTAAGGACGAAACTGCACCAGTCATCGGGACGTTTTGCGGTATGGGCAAATTTCCTTACAGCATAATCGGCACCAGTGAGGATCTCTACGTCGAGTTCGTATCTTCACCGGCTGGTCCTCTTCTCAACACCGGGTTTCACTTCAACGTTGGCAATTGGCCAGGTCAGATGAAGACGGCTGGCGTCAAGAACGGCACCTGCGACTGGCTGTTGAGCAGCGAGGCCCTCGTCAGCGGCAACGAGGGCATATTTTTGTCCGTTTCACACTGGTATCCACCCCACACCAGTTGCACTTATCGTCTCAAGGGTAGACCCGGCGAAATAGCTCGTCTTTACTTTCCCAGTTTTCGCGTCAATCGTATCGAATCACCGATATCACCTTACGACGGTGACTGTGGTGAGAGTCTCACACTCTACGACGCCAATTGGCCGGACGACGCGAGGATAATAAAAACTTTCTGCGACACGTTCAGCAAACCGATGGAAAAGCACGACTTCGTCTCCACGTCGAATTCCCTCTTTGTGAGGTTCGAGAGTAAAACTGGCAGTTACTCCGGTAGCTCGTTGTATTATTGGGCACACTACGACTTCTTCAACGCGACGAGATTCGGCGAGCCGGTGCCGAATACCGAATGCGACGAGACCTTCGCTGCGTGGAAGGCAAAATCCGGCTATTTGAGGTCACCCCTCAATACGTTGGTGTACAAACGACCGGGTGATCCACCTGCAGATCTGTCATGCACCTACAGTTTCGTCACGGACAAACGCCTCTACGCCAGGGTCATACTGACCATCGACTCGGTGTCCTTCAAAGACAACAACCCTTACGCCCAATGTGGACACTGCTGGGACAGTCGTGCCGACAGAATAATCATCAGAGAGCCCGGTTACGACGCTGAAAAGGGTCACTGCCTCTGCAAATTGGCGACTTCCGCAACACCGCTGAGAATCGTTTCGCGCAGTGAAAAACTTGATCTGAAGCTCCTCGTGGATGGCGCCCATGCGGCAGCTAGCTACTTCAAGCAACCGTTACCACTATTCGAAGCTAGGTACGAGTTCGCTCACAGTCCGCTATGCGGACCCGCTCTACTGCCACCCAACACTGACGGTGAGATCGAATTTCCTCACTACGAGGCACTCGGCTACGTCACCCCTCCACGGTCCATCAAATGCATCTGGGAGCTGAGGGTCAACCCGGAAAAAGATGTTTGGCTGCACTTCGACAAGATTAAATTTGCCTCGAGATCCTGCGAGGACGGTAAACTCGAGATATTCCTAGCTGGCTCGCCGGAAGCCCATCTAGGTATATGCGGTGAGAACGTGAGCTTCGTTCGGGAAATGCCGATATTCGAGGCTGCTAAACTCGGCACGCCTAGCACAGTTGACGGTGAGCCACCACCCGTCGTTATACAATTCACCGGATCGATGGCACCAGCTAGAGTCGCCTTCAAGATCGCATGGACCGAGCTCTATCATTTGCCCAGGGATGGCTCGGGTGCTCTCAAGACGCAGAAGCTCGAAGATTGCGGATTTCAGTGTCCCGGTGAAATCGGATGCATACCCGAGCGTCTCTTGTGCAACGGTGTCGTCAATTGTCCAACACCGAGTTATCCGATTGGTACCTTCAATGCGAGTCTTCTGGAACCCGATGACGAATCAGTTGAAACCTGCGGTGGACCTATCGGTGGTGGTAGCGGTGGAGCAGTTGGTCCAGCCGGATGGGCCGGTGCTGGACTCGGTGCTGGACTCGCCGTCATATTTGGTCTCGCTTGTCTCATTGCTGTTTGTCGTATGTGCCGTAGAAGAAGCCGATCTCGGGACATCCATGTGCCCTACTGATTTCATGCATAAACGCGAAACTTCCTCGCTCGCGAATCCAACCGCGACACTCTCCGTTGTGACGCGTCACTCACACCCTAAGGATTATCGGTATCCGGACAATCAGCAGGCGTGTCCAATAAACATTTGATCCTAGACATGTGCGGGTTGTTCGAATACCTCTTTTGCTCATCAATGCTGATTTCCAAAGTGTGAACTTTATGGCGAAACTCCAATTCCACCTTCCGATCGCTACACGCCTTTTTTCCTTCGCGTTGAAACTATTCGTTATGGGTGATCCAATTATCTTGGTGAAACGTTGATACTTGAATTAATCCTAAGAGCCTACACTATCTGTATAAAAAAAAATACCTTGAACAGGAATGACACAAAACCCAGCATTTCCAATCAACGCTGCTAACGAACTTTTCGTCGTAGTGAATTTTCTTTTATTTTCATTCGAACGCTAAAATACCGATAAATAAAGTATAATAAGTGAAAACAAAACATCGGATAAGAATGTTTCGTCGTAAAAAGTACGATTGAACAAAGCAAGAAAAATGAGCTTATAATTTTTCACTAAAAAAGTGAAGTCTGCAGTACCAATGTGTAGGGTCCTACGATTAAGGATGAGTGATAACGATACACCAGCGACTTAATTGCGTTACAAACCCGCCATGAAGCTCCAACGTACACGACACTTCGACGCGACTCATTGGCTGCTGGAAGAAGAAACGGTTTTCCCAAAAACCCGAGGAAAACATGGAAGAAATGAAGATTGAAACGCTCTGTGAAACTCCTCCTCTCCAGAGGATCCGGCTGGAGTTTAAAGCCGTGGAGAACCTCGTTGCACGCCTCTTTTCCCACGAACAAAGGCACATCCGGCAATTTCGCTGGGAATATACTGCTCACCTCGCGAATCGCTGGCGGCGCACTCGACGTCGACTATACCTGTATCTCGATATCATGGGGGAATGCAAGAGGTTGGAAGCAAAAATGGAACAGAGGAAGAGAGGGATACCAACTGCGAAGGACGGAGGAGAGACAAAAGGGTTGGATGAATGACACACCGGTTCATCGATTAAACCGTTTCCAGCTTCAAAGTTTATCGCGCTAACTTCTACCAGCTAGAGAGGCGGTAGGTTTCGTCGTCAGACGTAACGGGCTAAGAAGAGCAACCCTCGTGGTTAACTCTACACAGGCTTGCACGTTTTACGTCAAGACGGAGAGAGACGGAGAAGTCGAGGAGAGGATCGATGGATGACCCGAACCGGTCTCGCTATCTCAGCCCCTAAATCTTGATGAGACACGTCGTTTCTCCTTCGCCTGGGAGCTGCGGTTAGCAATAGGGCTACCGTGGTATGGGGAAGCGGAACGATCGTTTGCACGATAATGGAGCGTGATTCTGGTTCACCGGGCGACTAACTGCGATATACCTACACGGTATAACACGCGTATAGTTGTCTCTTTGTGGTACCACTACAGATACCTACCTATGTTTCGGGTATTAGAACGCTCCGGGGTGGATCGTTTTCCGAAATTGCTCCCGTTGTTCAACCAGCGTTAATCTCGATAAGCTTCGGCTGCGAAGAAACCACTATCGAAAGGAAATTATTCTTTGCGGTATGTATTGGGTCGATAGCGCAAAAGAGTATCGAGGAAGAAAGCTTTGTGGGGTCCCGGTGAGTAACGCAATTACAACCAGGCACGTCGAAGAAGACGAATCGTCGAGTTGCCGTTTTTGGACGTGTAGGATAGCCGTACGATTCTGAACAATGGAGAAAGATTCGAGCAGCACGACTAAACATTGAACACGGATTGCTGTCAGCGATTATCAATGATAGGAGAATCACTCAATTGTGGGTAACAATCTGAGGATTTTCGTGGCGGCCGGTACGAGCCAGCGGATTTGACGATACAGCTTTTCAAGGTCGTCATCGTGGATTCTGTGGTCCGATTCCAGCCTAAGCATCGCTATCGAATCTCCGAGCCGCTACGATTTTAATCACAGCTCGATGGACTCTGCCTAGCTGTCTCAATGGCTTTATGATACAATCCGTATTACGACTAAGGCGCAACAGCCGACTTAGCCAAACGATAGGTACGAGCTTGTCGGTGCAACGAAACTTCTCTGTCACTGGGACATTCGATAAGGCGCATCAACCACGGAGTGATGATGTACACACGATACGGAATCAATAGAGACTAACGCAGGGACTTCAACGAAACGTTATACCGCTGTGGAGCATTGATTTCTGTTCATCTATATAACCAACGTTCCGTAATAACTTGACGGGGAGAGGAGATGGTCGATGTACCTCGTACCATTGGGATCTGGAGTCCTCCCGGACGGATTTGCGTTTGCATTTACGAGCGGTGCTGCCGAGAGATTGAGGGAAGTCTGTACCACCACCGGAGAGGGATTCCGACAATAATCCGAGAGGGGAATCCATCAAGGGAATCACTACGCGTTGTTAACGTTCTACTCGGCGTATATATCGATATCAAACCGCACTGTATCTTACCCTCGTTCTCAACCACGAACAGACCAAAACCTTAAAGTACGATTTGCCACAAATATCCTGGATCCCTTATTCAAATGGAACTTATCTCGATCCTCGGAATGACACGAACGTCAAATGACGATGTAACGGAGGACCCATGGAAAATGTTTAACCTCGGGGTAAACTAAGAGATCAACAGGTCTTCGATGATCGCCATTTTCGTATGTGAATACGCGTTACGGCAATGAGAATCATGTATATAATTGGATGATGGAAACTAGACGCTCAGTGGCTCATGTAGACGAAAAAGAAATTCTTTTTGAGAGGCTAAACGATGTTTGTATTTCAGGATATAGGACTTTTAGGTTAAGCCTGTTCGAATTAAATACAAAGACGGAGTTTCGATCGAATCGAAATATCACACGGATGACGAGTGGAGATACGACATGTCCCACGTGGCATTTTTTGGGGACACGAGGGATTATCAAGTTCCGCGAATCACCGTCACTTGTACATACGCCATTGTTCACGTAGATATTTCTGTTATCTCGTTGTGATCGGATACTCTCGGATGACGAAACAACGAACGACGTTGAAAATACGAAAATTATTTATACGCACACGAACTTTGAGTATCTGGTTATTTTTTAAACCCAACCAACGATTTAAGCGTCCTTCAATGTCGATATGCGTCGATGCTTCGAAGATACGAATCCAAGTCTGCTGTTTCATGAAGAACATCGATGATGACGTTCCTGATAGACCCTGCGTGGAAGCATCATCTTGAGTATTAAACTCTTCGTGGTCATACGTTGTAACTGTATCACACTGTTCACAGAGAGGTCGCAAAGGCATGTTTAAACAATCGCTGCGTTCGCTTCTAATGACTCATAAACATTCCGTACATTAGTTTGATCATTATACAGCGTGACATTCTCAGTATCATATTTTAATCGAATTTCAAAATGGCCGGAAAAATCGGAGATTATTCGTCGCGTTGAAAAATCGGTTTTTGTTTTATAAAATCATAACTTTTTCAATTTTCAATTTTTTAAAGTAACATTTTAGAGCGATTCTCTTGAGATATGATATTTTAAGAAAAAAAATAGCTGTATAATGGACGTTTAAAAAATTGTATTTATTCTTATATCTGAAGAGAATCCGTTTCGGCGAGAAATGAAGAACGATAATCAGGAAAATGTGCACTTTAAATGAGGAAGTATAATCAAGATAAAATTCACTAATTATGAAAAATTGGGTTGATTTTGATCCCAGATGACCGCGGAGAGGGAAATCTCATTTCATTCTGCTGATCCATTCCGTTTGCAATGCATTTGTAGTTGGAAACGTTTCATAGAGCATTCGAACAGGGTCTATCCGCCCATTGTTTTTGCGTTCCAGCATCGTTGCCAGGTAACATTGCTTCTTCCGATACGAGAAGCTTTCAGCTGGAGGTTTTTACCAACGACTCGCTAGTCAACGATTCGTCGTAACTTTGTCGAGCAAAACTCGATATCGACGTTTGATTCGAATGAAAAAATATGGCGAACGGGACTGCAACTTTTCACTCTGTCAATAGTGAAACTTCGTCTCGAACGTCGAGTAATTTCGTTGAGAAATGTCGATGATAGAGTTTAAGGATCGTGATTCAAATGTATTCCATTTGGAGGAACGTAATAATGAAGTTTGCGGGGGAAACTATTCCAAGTGACAGCTCGACTTGTGCGAATGGAGGACGGGACAAAAATGGGACACTTGCGACACGGTCGATATCGACGCGCAACTTTATAACAAAGTACGTCGTTAAATGTATTGGGTGCTCGGAAAGTAATGTCAGTTTTTTGTTTTTTTTTTTTTTTTAAAGAAAAACCTGTTTTTTGTTTTGTATACGGAATAAATATAACTTAATTCATTTAATAAAGTAATTTCCATTTTGAGACCAAACATCTCCAGAATGAAATATCTTAAACCGACAATTGTCCAGGAAACTTCTGTGGCAATTTTGCTCTCCCGAAACAAGAAGTACAAAATATGATGAAAACTATAGCTGTTAGTTTTCCATTTTCATTATTTCTTTTTTTTTGTGTAAACATCGTAAAAAAAATATTAAACTTCCATTGCATAAAAATAAAATTTGAAAGTTCCGAGAACGCTTCTGAACGATGATATTTTTATTTAGAATCGGTCGGGGTAACCGTGCGCAGTGGGTAAGTGTGCGCACCCTCTTTATTTACGAACAGATCGACAATAGCTAGTAGCTTACTACAGCAATATGCACGTGGAGAATTTGTTTGGATAATCAAAAGTGATATCCTGCTCGGTGTTTCTATTTTTTTTTTTTTCATTTGTTTATTCGGTAACCTACGATTTACGTTCGAGAATTTTGGGCCAAAAATGTAAACAAGCTCGGAGAGCCTTCGAGCCATTCGCACGACTTGTATAGTACAATGATCGGACGCAGCCCGATAATATTTACGTTTGGTCCGGTCATCCACCTTACGAATCCAAGATTGCTTTTCGTGCCACGGCAAATAGAGTCCTAAGCCCGAATCAAAATTGAGGTGAGTTTATTTTATTTTATTTTATTAATATCAGGAATTCATTGCACCTTCATGATCCGTAAAAATGTTGAAGTTTGTTCGGTGACTGTTAAAATTATGGATATATCCATAAATGTATTGTCTTACTGGGTTAAGTGAGCTTGTTTGGGTTTGTTTGGGTTTCCTTCGTTTGGGTGAGTATGCGTTTCCAACTTTTACCAGCGATAATCTTTCGTAATAAAAATGGTAAATTTGATGGTTTATTGATCAAATCGATCGCAAAAACTCACGTTAATCATTATTTTTTAATTTCACTATTTTTTCTCCACTGAAATCGCGAGAAAAATACCTGAATAATTATACAAATCTTTATAGCGATAAACTATCATTCGAATCTGAAAACAAAATATTTCGCCGAATAATGGATTTAAGGAAATTTAAAAAAATGAGAAAATAAATTTCATTTCGTCGCAACTGCGCGAACTTCAAGTCCATTATCCTTAACTATTTAGAGTTTTCACAAAGAATTATCGCTTATAGGGAAGATTTATAAGTTTCGTTTAAATAATTTGTTTACTCGATTCCAATTTAATTTGTTAAAGCGTTTATATAAACAATTTAAAAAAATGCCCTATTTAGCTAATACTGCTTCATTATTAACTAACCAAAAATGATCTTTTAAGTCTAACACCCATTAAATTTACAAACCGCGCACACTTGACCCCAATGACTTTAATTCGCTACGTTGAAGACCGACACTATTTTCCGACCGATCCAAGAGCTCCACCCGCATCGTTGAATCGATCGTACTCCTAATCGATAAACAGCATTATTGTAATAATATTATTGTAACGATTCGATATTATTATATTTTTTACAAATAAAGAATCGCCTTAACGGCAAATTAAGAGAAAGCAAAAACGCTGGAACATCCCCTCGTATCAAGTGCGACACAACACAGTACTTGAAAATTTTATCCATCTCGTCAGCGTATTTCGCTTGGCCGGAAAGTCTCGCGAGAACTTCCGGAGCAAAGGTCGGGGGGGAGGGGGGAGGGGGGGGGGGGGGGGGGGGGGGGGGGGGGGGGGGGGGGGGGGGGGGGGAATGGGCTTTCGAAGGTGGGGAAATGAGAAGAAATTCTCTTTCTCTCTCTCTCTCTCTCTTTGGTATGAGAAACCCTGAAGGAGGCAAGATTACCGGACGGGTTTCCGGTCGCGAAGCACCGAAGTGCCTCCGGCCGCTAATTCCAGCGGTTTTCGCAGTCTCTCGCAAGCTCTTCGGATATAGATCTATGTATATATTCAGGATAAAGCTTGGTTATCATAATGATTTATAGTCTTTATCTTTGCGGAACTACCTTCCACCTCCTAACCTCCCAACCTCCCGGCCCTCCCGTTTCACCCTCGCCCTCTTTCAAGCCCTTTGCTTCATTCCCAGTCTTTCTTTATCACTCTCTTTCTCTCTCTCTCTCTCTCTTTCTCTTCATTTGCCATATCTCTGTATTTTTGTTACCCCCTCAACTTTTAAACGAGGATTATTATCAACACGCCACCGCGCGACTCTAATCTCATAATCCGCGCAAATCCCTGCCTCATTTTCTTCGTCATATCGACCGCGTGCAGTCCCAAAAGACCCCTCGCCCTGCTCCATCAGCTAATGAACAAAAATTGTTGGAGAGAGCGCCACTTTTTTTTTCTCACTAGCATTGGCACTCTTTCGCCTCGTTCGCTCGTGTTATCCTCCCGCACTCCCGCGAACACGTGTTCCCTCGGGAATTAAAAATTGGAGGTAATGAAAAAACTGTGTAACCAAAAAAAAAAAAAAAAATAAATAAAAATAAAAACGGCGGGGAATTGAAAATAGCAGAGCTTCCGGTTGAACGTACAAAACGATTTTGTTTATCCCTGGTACTCTGGCTAATGAGCATTCCGAACTTTTGGTGAGTGTAAAAAACGGTTCGATGTTCACTGGAAATTCAATTGCGCGCTTTTAGCTCCACGGTTTATCCGTTATTTATTTTACGAGGATTTTATACTCGAACTATTTTGTAATGCCAAAAGTATTGTGAATAGAATCTCGAAGAATGAAAAAGCAGTTTCTTTTTGCTGGAATTCACTATATTTCTTGTATTTCTATACTATACTACTTTTATTTATATACGATTTCGCATTGTTAATAATTTTTAATAACTAATTTAATAATTTCATGATTTTATAATAATATTAAATAATAAAATGAATAAATATTTAACTAAATAAATAAAAATAATTAAAAGTGATCATTTTTAAGAATCATTTTTTTTTATTCGCATTGTTAATAATAAGCGGACAACTCACTACGTTTTACCTTCATGAATTATTTTGTATCTTCAAACTTGAGAAATACGAGAATAGATCATTTAGTTGTTTTTCAATTATGTAAATCCTTGTAATTAAACACAAAATGGTAAAACTTTTTATTCAATTATTTAAAAACGAATCAATTTTTAAATTTCAGTTTAAATATATTTTTTATAGAAAATTGTTTGTCATAGTTATTTTAATATTGCACAAGGATTATTGTTTTTTTTTCGATTTCGTGATAAATACATTTTTTATATTCCAATAAATAAAATCGACTGTCCAACAAAAAAATGTTTCAGTTTTAAAATCAGAAAATCTAAAATCTAGTCAGAAAATCTAAAATAATTTATTCATGATTATTAAATCAAAGAATTCCCAAATTTTCGCAATTATTCCAAATTCTCAATTTTTCACATTTTCAATTTTCTCAAATTATTAGTTTTCTCAAATTCTCAACTTTCCAAATTCTCAATTATCTCAAATTCTCAACGTTCCAAATTCTTCATTATCTCAAATTCTCAACTTTCCCAAATTTTCAATTTTTTCAAATTCTCAATTATCTCAAATTCTCGACTTTCCCAAATTCTCAATTATTTCAAATCCTCAATTATCTCAAATTCTCAACTTTCCCAAATTCTCAATTATCTCAAATTCTCAATCATCTCAAATTCCCAATAATTTCTCAAATTTGCATAAATTTTGGCGATTGTATATCCATCGAGTAATACCTGGATCAACTTGAAAGTTTCAATCGTTACAAAACCGCAAGCATCTTTCGAATCTTTCTAACACCGATCCTTCCGTGATTCAAGCGTCGGTTTATTTCCCATCTATTAAGTTCAATCGATTCAGTGATTTCCCCCTCGTCCAACACCAATTAGCAATAGCTCCTCCAGGTTCCTCCCCAACCACGCTGGAAGATTCATCCTTGGAGAGGCTGCTCTGTGTTCCAAAGCTTACAATAGTACTCAAACTATTCCGATTAAAGGCATTCAGAGTAAGTTGCCGAGAGGGACGAGCGTCGAAATGCACCGGGAATGTCGCAGTGTATCTCTCCTGAAGGAGGGAATAGCCCGACGACAACCCACCGAACTTGCGGAACGCGAAACTCACGAATAACCTGCTCATCCACCTATTCCCATCATTGTCGTACTTCCTCTCCATTTTGACGATAATATTCGTTATTATGCGATACGTATATATATATATATATGTTGGCCCATTAAAAAAAAAAGAGCCATTAAAAAAGTTAATAAAAATGGAATTCGCGTGAAAAAAAAAAATACATTTTTTTTTTCAAATGTGTCAAATTCGTAAAATATTAACAAATAGAATTATCAAATTTTCCAAACGTCGCATTGATCTTTTCGACCGTTGTATTAAATTTTTCAAATGTTCGTGCATAATTTTAAATCCAGCAAAAATATAGACAATATTAACACGTACGAAATAATTTTCTCACAAAAAATCATTCCGAAGTTTCGAAAACGTCCGATATTTTGTATAAAAAAAATACGTTCGCGGTTCGTTCGTACTTGGCCTTTTTTCGGAATGAAAATTTACTTCCAACAAGTGTGCAAACACGAATGAACAATTTTTTAAACGATGATAAAAATCCTCAAAATCATTGAATTCTTAAAACACTAAAAAAAAAAAGGTTAAAAATCGAAATAAAAATAAACAAAAAATGAAATTGTATATTAATAAAAAAATGGAATAAATTGTAATAAAGATTTTTCGTAACAGCCGTCCCGATAATCAATATATCACGAATGGCTTCGAAATTTGACTGAACGCGTATACACAAAAACTTACGAACTAGTTCTAAAGAGACCGTGAAAAGACTATCTCCGATTTTCAGGCCAGTCTTACGAGCAAACGAACAAGATAACAATTCTATTTCGCCCGAGATTGTCAAGTTTTAACAATTGATCTTCTCTTCGCGGTACACTTCAGCAGCGTCGTGTTTCATTTAATCGCACAACTGGGAGGCAACCACGCGACAATGAAACGTTGCGGGTCTTTATCAGAGACAGGTCTTCGAGCGTAAAATTAGACGTTGGAAATTCGTCGAGCGTTGCAGCCAAGCGACCAACTACCGACAATGTTCCAAATGGCGTTTGCCGTCGTATCTTTGTACACTCGAATTTGGTGAGAAAGGCGCGACCGTCGTGATCGGATTGTGAAGAAAAGAACATTATCTTTTAGCTATGAAGAATGCTCCGAGAGACAAAAAAGCTTGGGCTTTTTGAAAATCGTGTTTTTTCCGATTAAACATTATTTTTTAAAGCACACACAATTGTTATTATTTACAATTGTTTCAGCGATAAAAAAAAAGGTCCGATAACGAAAATTGTAACGTTTGCTACAGTTTGGCAAAACGCAGATTCTCAATAAGAACTGTATCCGAAAGCCTCGATTATTTTGACGTTCATTTCCGGTTTTTCATTAATGAAGAACGCGCCAGGTTTTAAGATAACGGTACCAATGTTTGGACGATTAACACGTTGACCCAAGGACTAGAATTTTCGTTTGGCTGGCGTCGGGACATTTTTAAATCGTCGTAGAAGTCGATCAAAATTGATTGATTAATTAAAAAAATAATTACCTCGTGATTCGACATTACCGGTTGATTTACGAGATAACAATGTATGATAATTCAGAGAAATTAACTTTAATAAAATTAAATAAACTTGAATTGTACAAAATCAAATTTAATTAAATATGCCGATCGAGAAGAGTTAAAGTAAAAAAATAAATATAGTCTCAATGATACGTGATAAAAAGTAATTTTAATGTTATTTATTGAAACGTTATAAAAAAAAAATTCGGCTTATCTTTTAAATCTTTCCTATAAATCATACGAAAATATATCGAACAGAATCACACGTACATCTAAAAGACGTCGAAAATAGCGCGACAAAGAAAAATTCCTTATCTCTCGGCGATATTCCACAACAATGTATCGCTCGCCGTCGGAAAGGACAACGAATACGATGCAGGGCTCAACGTGTTTCCGAGTTTTGTTGAAATTGAAGAATTTATTATTTATTTAAGGATCGGTTTTAAATACAGTTACCGAAAATACCATCAATCTCGTAAATTCTAGTTTTCAGAACTCATTAAACGCTGGACAGTTGAATATTTTTAATAAATTATATATAAAAATATTGAATAATAGCAAATTGTACCACTTTTCAGACAACAATTATTGCATTGTCCCTGTGTTCGAACATTTTCGTGTCCCAATATTTGGACATGTTATTATTGTTATTTATTAATTATTATAATTGTTCATTATTTCGTTACTTTTATTATTATTATTATTATTATTATTTATTTATTGTTATTATTATTATTATCATTTATTTATTGTTATTATTATTATTATTCATTATTTCGTTATTTTTCACGTGTATTGTTAATATAGCGAAACATTCCAACTTCCATGGTACCGTTACCTCATCAGCCCGATTAAATTACTGCCCTTGAAAATCCTTGTTTCTAGCTGAAACAAATGACGAGTCGTCGAATAAAAATGAGCTGATCAAAGTTGGCTTTTCTTGCCCCCCCCCCCCTGCCCCACCTCCCCAGTTCTCTCATCCACTATTCTCATCTCTCATAGCGATCTCAGTTTTCGGAAATTCTCGAAGTTTGCTCGGAGCCGCTCGTTTTTGTTTCTGATTTCGCATCAACGGGGATCGCAAACATGTTGGATTTGTTGAAACCGGTTCAAGAACTCATTCACAACGAGCCAGTGAAAATTGACAACGTTGTTTTTCGATTGCACTCGCGGGTGACCGTTGTGATGTTAAGCGTTTGCGCTATTCTCGTTACGGCCAAACAATACTTCGGCGAGCCCATAACCTGTATACCCGACCAATCGATCGGTGAGGACTCCATTTTTTTTTTTTTTTTTTTTCTCCTTTTTTTTTTTTTTTTTTTTTTTTTTTTATATCGAGTCGATCACACTTTTACTCAATTTTACACCGGTGATGATTCATGATCGGGATACGAGTAAATACGAAGTGTTCAAAAAATAAGGTGACTTTTAATTTTTCTCGATAAATATTTATTTATTTATTTATTTATGTGGTGTTTGTTCGTGGCCAAAGTATTCCCACTGGTATATAATACTCTTGTGCCGGTGTTTTTTTTTTTTTTTTTTTTTTTCAATCCTCGAAGCACTTTCGATAAGCCCTTTTTAATATCGGATTCGAGCTCCACCACCGATCCGGTCTCATCCTCGATCGTGGCAAATCTCCGTCCTTTCATGGCTCTTTTAACTTTTCGGAAGAGAAAAAACCGTCACCGAGGATCAAGGCCGGATGATTAAGGTGTTGGTTTTTCTTCAAAAACATCACGAACAAGCAACGATGCGCGAGCAGGTGCATTAATCGTTTTCGACAGCAAACGAATCGAAGAGCGCACCGAAATACGTATAACCTTTGCATATATTAAAGAAAAAAAAAACGAATGGACTCGAAGTTCGCATCGTTGCGACGCAATGAATTTTTTTTTTTTTTTTTTATTTCCTTAAATTCATTATTTGGCGAAATTTTTTTTGTTCAGATTTGAATTCAAGTTTATCGCAATAAAAATTTGTACAATTATTTAAGTATTTTACGTTTTCGGTAAAAAAAAAAAAATAGAAAAATAAAAAAATAATTGGTTTGGTTTGTTTGAAAAATTGTTTTTTTCCTTAAATCAATTATTTGGCGAAATATTTTTTGTTCAGATTTGAATTCTAGGTATCATAATAAAGATTCGTATAATTATTCAAGTATTTTACTTACGATTTGAGTAAAGAAAAAAAATAGAGAAATTAAAAAATCATTATTTTTACAAACGAAAACAAACGAAATATGCAAAACGGCTGATGATATCAATATATCTTGGAGACACGTGTACCAACATCAACAAAAATTGAAAATCGAGTATACATAGCCCGTGAAATTTGAAAAGTCACCTTATTTTTTGAACAAACTTCGTAGACGTATTAAAAATTTTCTTCGTTTCTTGTACCAACGAAATATCGATTTATCGTTCGATACATGATGAATGTGCGATGATGTGCTTTTTCGCAAACCCGCGAGCTGGCAAATCGAGATTAAATTCATAGAGGGTGTCAAAAGTTGTTCGTTTACTCGGGAGGAACGTCTGGTTCGCGTATGGTCAGCCTTCGCTTCCGCTTGTGGCCTCGCTTGGCTTCCTCTTTCTTTACCACCGTACACACTCTCGTCGTTCTTCCGTCGAGATCCACGGAAGTTCGATATCAAAAGGGGAAGTTAAACCCGGGATAAGTTTATTTTCTCGCCGCAATTCGCGGCGGAGCTTGTGCTCGGACGAAAGTTTGAAGCGGTAAGAAAAGGGAGTGAAGAAATATGGCGGGGGAGCGTGAGGGGGGGGGGGAGGATAAGACAGAGTGGAATTGCTGATAATATAATCTGATTGAGTAGAACAATTCATAACATTTTTTTCTATCTTTATCTGCTTATCCGAACACAACAAATAGACACGAAAGCTTATTATATTGAAAGTTCCATCCTTGAAATTCAACAAACATTTTGTTCGTTTTTTACACAATAATTTTTTGTTTAAAAATATACGAAAATGTAACAAAATTCTGTGTTTTTTTTTTTTTTTTTTAATTAAAATTTGCATTGAAATCTTTTCAATTAAACTAAAATCTGAAATCAATTATCGCACAGCTTTAGAGGATAGATTTTTAGGGAGGATTCTTAAATTGAATTTCTATTATTTATTACACGTAACGAATTTTCGTTTCAATGGAACGAAAAATATTTCATGCACTCCAACGATTGAAACTTCGATGTTAGGAATTCGACAAATTTATTTTTTATAGGAATTTTTTATACCAATTCAATTTTGTGAGATACAAACGATTGGCATTAAAATTAAGT
>JAPYZI010003392.1:0-17984 GCA_030523105.1 Ophioninae sp. A BG-2022a | reverse complement strand
GTCCAACTTTGAAATTCTGCCAAAAATCGAAAAATCATCGGATATTAATGATTAAAAAAGCAATTTGAAGATAAAATCATAACGAAGAGATTGAGCACAAAGTGGAGTGCCAAATCCTAAAGGGAAAAAAGTTATCGATGATTTAGTGAACAAACTCATTTTGCCCAAAAATCGAAACAAATTTTTGATTTTTAATATTTTTTTTTATTGGTCCATTTCGATGTAACTTTGTCCCCTGAGTACGAATCTACCATTAATTTTCCCCAAAATCCAAAATTTCCGTGAAAAAATGATAAAAAACTTCTAAAATCGGTTGTTACTCGCGGCGGAAAATCCCAAAATTGTCATTACCGACGTAACGAGATGCCGCGTCAAAAGTTTCCAACGTGTTCGTCATTCCCTTGATACGAGAATTAAAAATCCATCATATGTATTACGTAATTCCAATAGGTTTTTCGTTTCCCAGGATGAGATTCAAAAGCTGGAGGACGAGAACGAGATGGTGAGGGTGAACGGCGAGGACGTGAAACGAAGAATTTCTGAGGTGCGTCAAGGTATTCAGAAATTGTCCGCTGATGCCGAAACGCGGCGACGTCACGTAACCAAATTGGAGAAAGACGCGAAGAAAAAGTGTCCTCGAATAGAGACAGAGAGGTATCACTTTCCCGAAAGTTCTTGGCAGATCAAATGACTTCCGGTCGTTCTTTTGGACACTGTAATCTTTTCTCATTGTTAGATCGGTCGAAGATATCGAGAAGCTGGTGAGCTCGTTGCACGCGAAAATAAACGCGGTCGAAAAGACATTCGGCTCGGTGGAGGCGGTGCGCCGAGAACTGGCGGAAAAACAGGAAAAGTACAAAGAAGTTATAGAACGGGCGAACTCTATTGGGGCTTGCAATGACGTGAGTTCCTTTCCTCTTGGGCTTGAAGTTTTCATCGTTTAAACTCAACGAATTCTTTCAATATGTCATTTTCATTATTATTGAAAATTATATATTGAATATTCGGCTGAATGCTTAAAAAAATAATTTTTGAAAAAAGTTCCCACGATTTTGGTTCACAAATTTGTGAAACGAAATATAAAAAAATATTTTAAACACAAAAAAATTTTGAAATTAAAAATAGACATTTTGAAAAATCGAAATTAAGAAAGAAAATTGTAATTTTACTTTGAAAATTAAAGGAATCTTTTTATAAATTTTATTTCAAAAATTAGAAAAAAAAATGTTTGTTTAATAAAGCAAAGTATTTCTTTGCATTCCAACGCTCGAGCAAAATGGTTCGTGCGATCCTTTCAATACTTTCGTTTCTCTTTATCAGGCCCACTTGATCCGCTTGCAACAGAGGCGAGAGCTTTACAAGCAGGTGAAAAAGCGAATTGGTGAAAGGATACAGGGAGCGTTTGTCAGTATACTGAAGCTGCGCCAATACAAGGTGATACGAATTAAATAAAAAAATTAATTGATTCTTTTTTCTTATCACAATGATTGCGGTTTTTTGGAACGTTTTTTCAATAATTAACAGAGATATAGTAGGTTGGCATTTGTATCACATTCAATTCTGCGATGTAACTATCTTTAATAATAATAATTATTATTATCATTGATAACTCCGTAATTATCTTTAGTAATTAATAATTATTTGTTCGATTTTAAGGGATGTCTAAAGATAAGCCACGCTTCGAAAACCCTCGAGCTCGAAGTATCGCCTCACGGTGTTAGCAGAGCTAACGGGAGCGATACGCGAACACTGTCCGGTGGTGAACGTTCGTATTCGACGGTTGCCTTTATTTTGTCGCTGTGGGAGTGCACGAGTCTGCCCTTTTATTTTCTCGACGAGTTTGACGTGTTCATGGCAAGTTTCTCTCCCTCTATTTTTTATATTTATATTACACCATTTTTTCATTTTCTCCCAACTTATGGAAATTTTCGTGGGTTTTTCGTTTTCCTGATAGAACAAAAAACCCTTATCTAAATCAAATAAATGAAATAAATAATACGTAAATAAAATACGAATATGTTTTGCATGATTCTCGTAGCCGAATCGCAGAAAGAAAAAATGAAACGAACCCGTAGCAAAAAATTTGAAACCAAATGCTGAGAAATGACCAAAAATGAATTCATTTGATGCATCCCAACGATGCAATCATCAACGTAATCGAGATAAAAATTATGAAAAGCCCAAGTCCTCTTTGGGTTTGTTTGGCTTCGAAGCTTTGTCGAATTAATTCAACAAATTTCGATGTCTCAGGACAAGGTGAACCGTCGAATAATCTTGGACATACTGTTGGACTACACGCGCTGTCATCCGGAGAGTCAATTCGCATTTCTCACGCCTTTGGATACTTCGATCGGCCAAGTGGACGAGAAGTTGAAGATTCACAAGTGAGTATTTGCCCGACGTGTCGAGAATTCCGTAAACCAACTTTTCGTTCGTTCAGGCAAGATTCATCAACCGCACAAATTTCATTGTTACAACAGGTTAACGCCACCAGGGCGGAGCGGCAATGATAATAATTAGTAACTCTTCTCGTAAGAGTCACCGGTGATTGGAACGACGAATAAAGGGAGCACGAGATATCCTCGAACATTCTACTCGCGAAATCGTAATTCTTGAGCATTCGAGAAACCGCGAGACAGAAGAAGAAACAAAAAAAAATGATCGCTCAGGATTCGCGTGAATATCGTCACAAGTACAAAGTATATTTTGAATAATATTTTCTAAGCTACGTAAGAGTTTATGTATGAGAGAATGGGAGAGAAAGAAAGAAAAAAAAAAAAGAAACACTAGCACGTGCCTGCTAAGCCTTCGTTGTCTTCGCGGAGACGATTCAATTATCCGATAGCGAAGATTGATATAATGATAGCTGATTTGAACAAAGCTGTTTGTAAAGGTTCGTTAATTTATTAATTTTTTGTAATAAAAGGAAAACTAATTTCATCAACGTTTCGTTTTTCGTGGTTATTTATTCTCTGTTCGATACATACTCCGCTGTACACACACGTATATTCTTTCTGGGGAAAGTTAAAATAGTCTGAATCGGTCAGGAGTGCGGGATTATTCACACCGAACGAAAAGAGGTTCTTCTTCGTTTTTCGTATTCAAAGTGCCGTTCGCGCTAATTTCCGTTATGATATTTGTGATTAGGAGGTCAAAATACATTATTGTATCATATTTTAAATTCATCGGCGGTACGCGGTTTTTGGGAAGTTTATCCCTTCGTTTCTGACGAGCTGGAGCGAAATGTGCGTGAAACGAGAGAGGAAAACAAAAAAAAAAGGAAAAAAAAAAATAATAATAATCCCGCCCCTCGAGAACCTTCGTGCGAGAGTTTCGTACTGGCCGATGGTCCGAAAGTGGATCAAGGTCTGGGAGTATCGCGGATGCCGAGACGAAAAAAGAGCGAGGTGGATGTTTCCTTCTTTTTTTTTTCTCGTTCTTTCACCATCGTCGAAGCCCCAGACACACACCCCGTATTACGTGAGGCGTGGTCATCTCATTTGGTAACTATGTGTATCGCGATTCGCACGTTCCACACGGCGCAGAGAAAGTATTTCGACATCTACGCGAGCTCGGACGCACACGCGCGGTTGGTGGCGCTCTTAACGATTAAAACCGTTCGGGGAGCCTGTCTCGTATCGAAAAGAGGGCAATACGCATTTTTTGTTTTTTTTTGTTCGTTTTGTTTCGAGCAGGGCAGGAGGAGACGAGGATACGAGTGGTTTCGTCGTTTTAATTGCCCTTTCGACTTTTCAAAGTTTCTGCTAAAATACACTCGCGAGGAAACGTTGAACCGATAAGAATTTCTGGTTTTCAAAACTACTAGGATTTTTTAACACAGTTCGAAAGCGTACTTAAAATAGTCATATTAGGGCGGGTCAATCTATGAGATTTACATGATCTTTTTTAAATATTTCAAATGATAGTATATTTAGTTATTCCGTTGAAATTTCAATGCCACTTATCGACCTAATTTCCGAGTACTTCAAAACGATACGTACAACAGAAAATCCATAAGATTCTTACAAAAAATAAGATTCAGATTTATTAAACACGTAAAAATCTAATAGACCGATACAAACATACGATTGTCGAACAATCCTCCAAGTGATATTGATTTTAACACGAACTTCCGAGTAACCGATCACCTTAATCTCAAAAACGTGGGTTTCGAGGTTAAAACGGTGTTTGAGGTTACGTTGATATTCTAGGTATCCTTGAAGTTACGTAAAACGGTAATTGAAGCGAAAGCGACGGTAGCGGGTGGGTGAGCGAAAGAGGCGAGGACGTTGACGCGAATAGAGCATAAGGGACCAGCCCAAAAGGGACGGAGAGCCAAAATTGCGAAAGGGTTACCGGTCTCCCCCGAGATCGGCTCGAATTTCATTCGAGGGCGATCCGGTGTCTACGCATCGGTTCGCTTCTCACGGAGCGCGGGATATCGTTCGGACACGATAGGAGGAAGGATTTGACAAGCGGTCCTCGTTCGGACCCCCGCCCGTTCGAACTTTCTCCACAAGCTCCGACCGACGAGAGTGATCGACAATTGACTGGAGAAACGAGAAATCAGGTCGATAGAATTCGGTATTGCGTAACGAGGGATCGGGTTTGCGGGGGAAGGAGACACGAACGCCCGAAGCCCTTTCAGGGCGCTACTCGTTGATCTTTTAAGAGTGACCGGTACAGCTGAAAATCCTTAGGACGTGACAAGTCTAACGGGCCAAACACAACCAACGCGTGTCGGAGACGCGGTGGGGCGTTGAATAATCAACTAATCGTAACTATTTATCAAACATCTTGGAAAGTTAATCGTACCGTGCACGCGCGCGTACGAATCCTAAGACGTTTGCGACTCGTAAAATTTCGAACGGTTGGCGAAATTGTTAACGCGTCTACGAGTGGCCGACATCGGTGTCGGTTTTGGCACGCACGGTTAGACACTGACTCGTGAAGCAAGGGGTTAAAGAAAAATAAGAAAACCGTGAATAATTGATAACGACGATTTGGATTGAAGATCCATCGGTTCGGGTAAAGAAAAATAAGGAAACGGCGAACGTTTTATGGTAGAAACGGGTTTATTCGTTGGATGGAAAGAACGGTTCTAGCGGTGATAGAGGGCGGGCGCGGCGTAAGCGGCGGGTGCGGCGTACGCGAGTGGCGCAGCGTGGTGGGCGATCGGTGCAGCCGCGTAGGCGAAGGAAGCCGGGTGGTGCGCGACGGGGGCAGCAGCGTACGCGAGAGGTGCCGGGTGATGAGCGACGGGGGCAGCAGCGGCGTAGGCGAGCGGTGCGGCGTGAACGGCCTTGACAGCGAGTGGTGCAGCGTGAACGGCCTTGACGGCGAGCTGAGCGGGTTCTTTGTGTACAACAGCGTTGAAACCGTTGACGGGATCAGCGGTGTAATCGACGATGCGACGGGAGCCGTCGGCTTCGATCAGGCTGTAGCTTCCCTGAACAACGTCGCCGTCGCGGCTCTCGTGTTGGCTCTTCGCGTCACCGGTCACCGAGTCGTGAACGTCGTATCCGTAATTGTACTGAGGATGGGCGTCGTAATCGGCGTCGATCGTTTTCGCGACGATGGCTTTCGCCACCGGAGCTGCGTAAGCGAGAGGGGCCGCTGCGTACGCCGCTGGAGCTGCCGCCGGTATCAAACCGGCGTTCGCCGCGGCCACCAAAGCGAAGAAGCCGATGAACTGCGAACGGAAAATACGAAAGGCGTCAATTTTCAAAATTGACGGCTCGTTCTAACGACGATTGGTTGTATCGATGATGGATGATGGCGGTCGACGTTCGTTCGTCCTGATGAGAGTTTGTTTGGGTTTGTTTGGGTTGTCGTTGGCAGTTGTCGTTGCGACGATCAACGATCCGTTGATTCGATGACAACGGACAGCTTTTGTCCAAATGACAATTGGCACTCGTCATTACGAGGATAAACAGCCTTTTGGCTTAATGACGGTTGACGGCTGTTTTGCCTCTTTATCCTAATGACAACTGCCGTGCTTCGATAACGAGCGAGTATTCGTTCGGTATTTACAAAAATAGTTTCAAACAACAATGATTTTATTAGATTTATCAATTGAACGAAAAGTCAATGAAAAATAAGGAAAATGTATCGTCGAGTTGACAAATTTTCAAGAATCGAACGGAACTGATTAATTCGTTTCGAATCACGAGATTTTATTTTCGAGGGAATCCTCTTTCTCTCGAAATTTCTTCGGCTCTCGATTAGCTTTTCGACAATTTTCGATTTCGAAGTGCTTCGAAAAAGGTCGTTATTTCTGTTTTACCTTGAATGCCATTGCAGCGTTTTTTTTTTTTGGTTAGTGACGGTTGATCTCGGTGAGTCTAGAAGCGAGTGATGCCTTTCGTTCTCGTAATTTCGGCTTATATACGCCGAGTTTCGAGGCGGTATCTCAACGGGCCTACCCCCATAGAGAGCGATACAGAGAGGGAGAGAGAGAGAGAGACTCCTGACGTAACCGGGACAATCGACCATCACCCGTTTCACTCGCGTACGGTCAAGCCTCGGCCAAAAATTTAAACACGCGAGTCCGATGAGAGGGTTATTCGTAAAATTGGGCAAGGAATCGGTGGGTGACCACACCCAAACGGTTGACGGTCCCGGTCCGTCGAGGGCCCGTCTCCCGTTACTTTTTCTTCCTTTCTTTTATTATTTTTTATTTTTGTTTTCTTTTTTTCGTTCACTGTCTTGCATGGACCGCGATCTCTCGGGGCCACCGTCCTTGTCACGAGTTACCGAATTTCAATTTTTTTCTCGTCAATTCGATAAGCCTCGCCAAACGGCCTGGAAATATGAATTCCTCGATTCGACTCGAACGTGTTTTTCCGTTCGTACGAAAAATACATTTGAGACATCGAAGATATTCTTGTTGTTAAAAATAAGAGAGCCAATAAAAATTTCAAGTACTTGGGAAATCGTTCAACGAAGTTGACGTCTCGTATTACGAAAAATTCGAATTCCGTCGGTTTCTCAAATGTTTCGTAAGTGAAGAATTTTTGAAATTTTCATTCCGGTGATTTTTTAAAAGCTTTATTTACCACTTTTGTATCGTTGACGATCCAATTTTTTAGACTACTTTCAACGTTTCGATTTCGGTGGAAATATATAGATTTAATGTAATATAAAGAATACGTAACTATAGATAAAATTATTAATAACAACTATCAATAATATCAAGTGTTATAAATTATAATGAAAATCATGAATTATTATGAATTAATACTTATGAATTTATTCATTAATAAATGATTAATTAATCAACTTAATACGACCATTGTTATTTATTATAATGAACATGTATATATATGTTTTTTTTATTTATCAATAACTATAAATAATTCAATACTAGTTTACCGATGAACCGATTAATTAATTAGCCACTCGCCTCGACTGTTACAACAGTCGAGTTAATTAATAAATATTAATCGGTCGAAGTTAATAAAAAAAAGTAATCAGTAATGAATAATTGGCCAATCGTACGAATAATTAAGAGTTCGATAATCATCGTCAGCTGGCTTTTTTTCCAAGCTCGATCCGAATAATTCCAAGTCCGTATGGCGAGGGAGTTGATTACGAATGTCACAAATTCTATACGCGCGAGGAGGCCCGATACACCAGCGTCGTATTCCTTTCGATTCTGGATTCTGATAGTCGTATCTTGTATAACTCGAGTTCAGGATTGCCATAGTTCGCGGTAAGCCGCGGTTTCGTCGAACGAAAAGAAAGAAAGAAGGAAAAAAGAAAGAGATTAGGGACGGAGGGATAACGAGGATGATGATGATGACGATAGGTTTTATTATGCCTTGGTACTAAAACTTTCGAGCAATTTGATAAAAACAAAAAATATTAACAAAATAAAGATTTAAAAATGTAACAAACGAACAACGAAACAATAATACAACGGAAATATAAAAAAAAACGTTATATGAACTAATATAAACCAGTATAACCCTAAAAACTGAAAAATGATTAAAAAAGTTCAGTCCAACCGCAAGAATTGGCTAAACGATAGACAACGCATAGCTAAAAATTAATTAAAAACAAACTAGAAAAAGAAAAAGAATTTTCGAGTAAACCAGAGACTAACAATAATCCTGATGTAATAAGATAAAATAAGAGAAATCTGTAAACAAAGCATACTAATAGAAATATGCTAGTTAATTAAAAACCCAAAAAAACGAATATTGAAAAAGAAAAATTAAGAGAAGAAAAAAAGACAGAAAAAAAAGAAAAAACGAAGAGAGAGAAAAAATCGATCGGACGATTCGCGTCTTTTCCCTCGTCGTCGTCGCAACGTCCAGTCGAACCGTGACCGAGCCCACACATTTCTCCTGATAAATATTCAATCAGGCCTGCCGCGATGGTGCTCTCCCGTTTCTTCGTTTCGCAGGTGTTACATTTCCGCCGAGCGCATAATCCGGCGTTTCTTTTTTTCGACTTTTCTTTTTCGAGCAATTTTTTTTTTTTTTCTTTTTTTTTCAAACGACGAAACAGTTCGCGGGCAGAAAACGAATGATTTTTCCATTTCGGTAATCAAGGCAGCCCGGAAACTCGATCGAACTACTTTTAAGGGGTCTGAAAATATTGGAACGTTCGAGGGCGATGAGGATCGAGCGGCTGCGTCGTCGGGGTCGAGCCAACCGGATCCGGAGACTACCAGGGTCATCGGGAATTCTCAGGCTCAAGAATACCCTCCGGCAAAACACCACCTGGTTTCGCGCTTAATTGTCGCCAACCGCTCGAACGCTACGAACGAAAAGCTTTCACGTTTATTCCTCATGAACGCTTTTAATGAGATCTTCGTTATGAATAAATGTACAAGAAGTATTTCGAGACGGCGAAAATTGAGCGAAACTTTGTTTCATCTCAATTTTATTTCTTATTTTTATTTTTCTTAAACGGGGTGAAAAATTGTATCGGTCTTTCTTGGCAAATCGAAGAATCGATGAATCACTTTAGAACTGATCGTTTCTTTGAATAAATAATTAAAGATTTAAAAAAATCATATTGTAATTAATTATTTTGGAATAAAAAATTGAAAGTAAAACGAGTTGCGAACAAACAAAAACGAATATAATAATAATAATAAATTTACGAGGGAACTGATACAAAAAAAAAAAGAGCTAAAGAAGGGAGCACAAAAATTGTAAATTAACAACGAGAATGCGAAGAAATTGGAGCTGAGAAAAAAATGAGAGGAAACTGCAGGTTGGAAAAAAAGATGAAAAAATGTTAATTTTTTTATTTATTTTTAATTGGGGTCTTCTTTTAAGGATCCAATTAGTGATTTTTTTTGTTCTCCTGTCACAAACGCAACGTCGATCGCCGTGACCATTTTTAGATATCACTGCTGGTATAGGCGACGGAGAATTTGAGTGTGGGTCGGATCTAGAACGGGGAATAAAAGATCACGGGTAGAGCGAGACGGATGCACGTCGAAAGTTGAATTTCGGGTGCGGGCACGCGCGGGGTCCATTTTAACACGGTTAAACATACAAAGTGAATTAAACGAAGGCAAAATACGTGGTCCAAATTGGTTGAATGACGGACACCCATGGATCTCTCTCTCTCTCTCTCTCTTTCTCTTCTCGCGTTCTCGCAACACACGAAAGTATCCGCTCCACTTTTCATTTCGCTACTTTTTTTTGTCTTTTTTCTCTCTTTCGTTTTTTTTTTCGTAAGAGATAAGAATATCGTGTCGCGAATTAATGCGAGAAGAAATCGCGCGGGGTGAAGCTGCGTCATAATTGAACGAGATTTAGTCGGGAGGAAGAAGGTGGAGGAGGAAAAAAAAATGAAAGATTGGAAAGGTGGGGGATAAAAAAAGAACGATGAAAAAAACTGGACAGAAAAAAAATCTTTGGTTTTCAATTATGATGAAAGAAAAACTGTCAGGGATTTTAGTTACTAGATTTTGTAGGGTTTTCATTATTTTTGAGGAGTTTTTGTGAAAATAATTGTGGGCTTGTTATCATTGGGGGAAGATAAGTGATATGAGCTTTATCTTTGAACTTTTGTCGATTTCGTGAACAATTTTGATAATTTTTTAGACATTTTTATACGTTTTGAAAGAAGGGTTAGAATTTTTTGTTTAATTTTGTAGAAACTTTTCTGAAGATTATACAATTTTTTGCAAATTATTCAATTCCATAGAATATTTTGGAATCCGTTAAATTTTGTATAACATTTTGGAAATTGTTTAGTTTTGCGGAAATATTTTCGTAAGGATCTGGAAAAATTTGTGTTATTTTTTAAATGTTGACAATTTTGTAAGAATTTCGTCTAAATTGTATCCAAGATGACGATATATGCAAATTTTCAGTAAACGCTCGTGAAGTTCACGTATTTTTATTTTTCATGTCCCTTCTTATGCCCTTGCGCGCTTTTAGAATACCATCCCTTTCACTTTCACCCCATCCTTCTCGCGTTATTATTTCCAGTTCCTCGGAGACGCGGTCACCCGTCCAAGTATCGGATCAGGCCAAAGTTGCTTCGTATGGAAACTGACAATAAAAAAAAAAAAACACTTGACGATTGAAGGATTGATGATCGATGCGAGTTTTAAAAATAGGACTAAAATGGTATTATCGAACACGAGGATAAAAAATAATGAAAAAAAAAATCTTAATACGAGGATAAACAACTAAGAAAAAATGATTTAACGTGACCGGAAAACATCCGGAAAAAGATCGTTATCGGTACACGAATAAAAACATAAAAAAAAGTTATTGACGCGAGGAAAAAATAATTTATTATCGAATTAAATTAAATAAAATTAATTTACATTAATTTAATGTAACTTAATTCAATGTAATAAAAATTTGGTAACGCGAGGATAAAAAAAAATATTTTTTAAATGATTCAACGCGGGGTAAATGCGAGAAAGGGTCGTTATCAACCGACGAGTAAACGATGAATAATGAAGCAATAGCCGAGGCGAAAGAAAAAGAGATTAAAGCGAGCGTAACGCGTGCAGGGAAAGAAAAAAAAACGCAGCGCGGTATAAATAAGATAATTAAAAAAGAAGAAGCATCGTATACTCGGAGATTCTCCCGAAGGCTCGTTCGGTAGTGTTCAAGCGGGCGTGAGATTATCCGAAATGAGGTGTTAAATATCAGGATGTCACGGTGTTTTCCCAGGGGGAGTGGGATTCATGACTCGAACGGAGCATTAAATTCCGTAGGTAATAGAAGCAGAGAAGCGTTGAACGGTGGACTCTGACCGACCCTGGTAAGCCCACAGGGGGCAAGAAGTACGCGAGTGTCCTTCTGCCTTTATTCCCGGGCGAAGAAAAAACGGTAGGCAAAAGCGAAGCGAATTTATCGCGGAGACTCGCCAAGAAAGAGGGGACCACACATCCGGCCAAGTTCAAGAGCCAATTTCCGCCGATATGAACTTGGAAAGTATCGTATGTGCGTTTGGGCCCGGATCCCCTCCGTCTTTCCCTCTTTCTCTCTCCGGATTCTTGAAAAGAACCGAGGGACAGGGGAGGGGACTCTTTGTCCCGTGTGCTTCGGGTATATAAGGTACGCGCTTGATCAACGTAAGACATCACTGAGCTACAACTCGATCCAATCGAATCCACTTCAGTCATGGCATTCAAGGTTCGTTCGCTCAATCTCCATCGAATTTCCACTTCGACGCGACGTTTCTCTCTTTTATTTTCAATTTTTTAAGTCTGACCGATCCAACGTAACGAATTGCAATTTTGGCTTTATTTTTCAACTTTTTCAATTCGGAACTGTCGAGCCGGTGAACTATAAAATTTTGTTTTTCGTGTATTAAATTATTCTATTCGTTAACTCGTTCAATTTTGAACTATCTAGCTAGTAACTGATGAAATTTTGACGACAATAAACTATTTACCAATAATTTCACTAAACAATTAACTATTCGTGAACAATTTTCGAAAACTATCCACGAACCATTTCTCAACTATTTTGAATAACAACCTAATGAGAATGAATCACCGATACATCGCTAAGCACTATTATTAACTACAACCGATAAATTTTGTGTGCGCAGTTGGTAACCCTGTTCGCCCTCGTGGCCGCAGCGAACGCCGGTTTGATTCCGGCGGGACCGGCGACGTACGCAGCGGCGGCGCCGCTGGCCTACGCCGCAGCGCCAGTCGCGAAGGTGCTAACGAAGACGGTGGATGCCGATTACGACCCCCATCCCCAGTACAATTACGCTTACGACGTGCAGGATTCTTTGACCGGTGATTTCAAGAGCCAACAGGAGAGCCGTGACGGTGACGTGGTTCAGGGCAGTTATTCTCTTCTCGAGTCGGACGGTACGCGCCGCGTGGTCGACTACACGGCCGATCCGGTCAACGGTTTCAACGCTGTCGTCCGCAAAGAGCCCGGCCAAGTGGCGGTCAAAGCCGTTGCCGCGCCGGTGGCGATAAAGGCCGTTGCCGCGCCGCTCGCCGTTAAGGCCGTACACGCCGCGCCGATCGCCGCTTACGCCGCCCCGGTCGCCCACGCCTACGCCACGCCTGTCGCGCACGCGTACGCTGCCCCGGTCAGCCACGCGTACGCCGCGCCCGTCGCCCACGCGTACGCCGCGCCCGTCGCCCACGCGTACGCCGCGCCCGTCGCCCACGCGTACGCCGCGCCTGCCTACACCCACGCCACCTACGCCGCCCCCGCCGTAGCCAAGTTCGCCGCACCCGCTTACTACCACTGAATCAGCCCCGTCGGCCAACATCGCCGCGCCACTGTCCATACACTATTTATTGTACGAAACGTATGACCATCCCTTCTACGTTCTCAACTCGGAAGCCTTTTAATAAATATTCGTTCGAACGAACGCGCGTCTCTTTGCATTGTTTCGTAGCCTTCTTCCTCTTTCGGTATGTTTAGGTTTGGGTGGATTCGAATAGGCTTGACGCTGGAAATGTTTAGCCAAGTGGGCGCGCTGAAACGCACTCGCGCCGTTTTAATGTGTTTCGGTTTGTTCGAGAGTCACTTGCTCGTTTTAATATTCATTCGAAACTTTTTAACATTTATAAATAATTATAAGAACAATTATTATTTTTAATAACGAATCATTATTTTTATTTGCCTATATTTACTTTGGTTAGTTACCTACTTTGTGTCTTAGTTCCTTAGTTATTTTTTTAGTTACTTAATTTGTGACGATACAATTATTAGTAACAAATAATAATAATAATAATGAAATTTATTACTTTACAAACAAACCCAAACAAGCTAAGCTTTTTAACGTTTGTTTAAAACTTTTTTTTTAATCTAGTGAACATTCCGATGAATTCATATTTATTGGAAAGTCTTTTACAGCCGGATATGACATTTGCATACGTAAAGGGGCGTGTATACACGCGCAATAATGTAGCCGGAGAAGAAAAAGTCGGAGTCGTTTCTGGGGCACTGTTGACCGGTGCGATATTAAGTAATCGCTCGAACATCGAAAATTTGATGATCGACGCGTAATTTATTCATTTTTTTCCAACGCGATCGTGAGGACCACACCCCGAAATGTATCGTTACACTTAATCCATCCTTGCGAGCTCTTGTTACATGTCCTCGTGTTATATACACGTACGTGCATTCTTATAGTCAAACGAAAATCAAACCTTTTTTTTGCAGGTTACCTGCAAATTATTTATATGGAAATTATTATTTTTATTAATTTATTTTATTCACATTATTATATTTTTTAATCAAGATTAATATACAAATACATTATGGATAATAAAAAAATAATAGATAGAATATTGAAAACTACTAAAAACGTACAAAATATTTTATTTTTTTCCAAAATTTGTATCGGTCAGCAGGGTTCGCCTAAATTTTGTTATTAAAAAAAAATATTTGGCGATCGATGTTTTATCATATTTTTCTAATTCGATTTCAATTTATTTATCGATCGCCAAATTTTTGTTAAAAAAAATATTTCGGGAAAAATGATGGATTGTTTTTTCGAACAAAAAAAAATTTGTCGAAGAATGTTTGATCGTTTATTTCTTTAATGCACTTTCGAAGACCACGCCCTTCGCTGTCGTTACTCGCAACAAGCTTTTCGTTCTCGCATTAAAAAATCGACTGACAGATGCGGATACACGTGAGTGCGGACGAGTATGAAAAAAAAAAAACATACAGCGAGCTTTACGAGGCCGAGTAATTGCCGGGGAGTTAAATTTCCCCCGGCCGACGTTTATTCTGCTCTCCCCGTAACGATACTCTTCGAGTGATTTGGGCGGCCACAATAAATAACACGAGGTAACAACTCTCTGCCGATTCATCCGGTTGGTAACGTACCGCGACGCGTTTAATTCCCTTCGGCCAGCGAGCATTACGAATTCATTGAATTTTCAAAATCGGTTTTCTCATCGGCGATTGATTCGGAAATAAAAAATGGAGCATCGGTCTCCGTGGAATTCATAGACGCAGGGCTTCGTGCTTTTATTTTTACGAAAACCGTGTTTCGTCCTCGAGAAATCGCGATTTTTTATTATGTTAGTACAAATTTTCAAAATCGGTTTTCTCATCGGCGGTTCGGTTAAAAATAAAAAATCGAGCATCAGTCTCCGTAGAATTCATAGACGCAGGGCTTCGTGCTTTTATTTTTTCGGAAAAAGTGTTTCGTCCTTGATAAATTACTCTTTTCAATAATCGATTTGCGCGTGATTCACGAAACGATTGTCACGTTCGATCGAATCATTATCGCGGATACGATTTTCATTTTCTTCAGCCAAAGGACGGCGGAAGAATCGCCCGAGGATCCAACTTATCTTTTTATCTGGCGCGAATGGAACGTGAAAAGTCGATCGAGTCGGATGAAGAATCACGACCCTGTAACGACGAATTGATTCGTCGCGAGGATCTCCCTCAACGATGTTTATGTATATACAGGGTGTCCCCAACAATAAAAAAGGAAAACTCACGCCATTTTTTTACCTTTTCAATAAAAAAATCAAGTTTTGTTTACTATAAATAAAGTATCGCAATATATATATATAAACTTTTTTATTATTACAATAATATTATATTTATATAATAATAATATAAATATATTATTATAATAATAAACATTCTTATTATATTACCCAAACAAACATTTAAAAAAAATATATACATATCTTTCGACGCTTGTTTGGGTTTGTTTGGGCAATACGTTAAAAATTATAATTTTTAATAACATTATAAAATCATTTCTTACAAATGATTATAGAATGAAATATATGCAGTATTTTTAAACCCTTCAATATACAATAATAATTTTTACTGTATAAATATATATTGCACATTAATTAAATATAATAATTTTTTTATTTAATAAAAAAAGCTATATATACATACATCTATATATATATATCTATATATATATATATACATATATATGTATATAAATATAGAGAGAGAGAGAGCTGCACATTTGCACCACCTTCACTTCACAGTGAAGGTGCTGCAAGTGCTCAGTTTTTCTCATCTCCCCCCCCCCCCCCCTCCCCGCCCCTCCTCATTTCTTTGTCTCTTTTTATAGCGTTCCCTCGTGTATACGGAGATCAGTACGATAATGCGATAATTGAGAGTCGTTTTAAAAGAACTCGACTCATTCGAAATATGCACCCGAGAGAAAAAGAGAGGGGGAAAGGGCGGCGGTTTGGTCGGGGGAGCAAGGAGATCTCGAAAGGTTGTAACTATATTTCTTCTTTGCGAATATAAGCACATACGCGATATAACGATCACTATTTTCGGCAAGTGGGAACCGTCCAGCGTCCCACTTTCGTTAACCCTTTCCAGTCTCTTTCTTTTTGTTCTCTTTCCCTCTTGACTACCCACCTTAAACCCAACCCGGCTTTTGCCTCCTTTGCATACGTCAACCCGTTTCTGGTTGATCGTCCCTGACCGTAAGGGGAAAGGGAGACAAACGGAGAGTAATATCTTCCGAATCGCAGTTAATGATCGAAAACAGTACCACGTCTGTAATGTTACATGTATTTGTATACAAGTGGACGCAAGTACGAATATGTGAGCGCGTATCGATGCGGATTGTGAAAATTCAACGAATAACGAAAGAAGTTTACACAAGGCAAATATTTATTAACGTTGAATGCTCGGTTCTTGTAATTAACTGGTCGTTTGTATTTTTAAAAAATATTATATATTTATTCAGACTCGGGATTGAATCTTTGAAGTTCGAAAATTATAGTAAAATTTAATAGGAATTATTTGAAATTTAATAAGAATTTGTTATGGTGTTTTTTTGTCCAAATAGTACTCGGTAAAAAATTAATAATCAATAATCTTTGAATTATTCCTTTTTCATAAATAATTGGCATTAACAATATTTACCGAAACATTCTTTGCGATAGAAGATTGTCGTTAAAGGATAACTATCACCGAAAAACCAATGATATTCGATAGAGAATTATTGGCGACCGAAAATAGTTATCAATCAACAACGATTTTCAATAAATAATAATCATTTTCAAATATACATCGTTAATAATTCTCAACTTACAATAACTAAAAATTCAAAATAATCGTGAACGAAGAAAAATATTTCATTGATGGCAAATATTTGCCATTAATTATTATTCGATAATCGTCAATTTTTAATATTGACGATTTAATATTTAATATTCAATATTCAATATTCAATATTTAATATTTAATTCAATATTCAATATTTAATACCAATACCAAATATTAATTAATAGCAAATATTAGCCATTAATTATAACTCGATAATCGTCAATTTTTCGATTTCTCAAAACGAATTCTCCACTTCCCCTTTCGAGTCTCTCGGTATCGCGAGTAATCAGATTTCACTCCGAGAAAAAAAAAAAAAAACAAACTTGAACGTGCCATTTCTAATCCGAGCAATCCCTCCCCTCCACCCTCGGCCCCTCTCTTCTGGTGGTTAATCTCTTTGGCACACGTGGCATCCGCTCGCACGTTACGTCCAAGATCGGATTGTCTCTAATCGCTTGTATCGAATCGTGGTAGCCGAGAGGATATTAATATTCGCGATGCGAGCGACCGATGAGATCCTCGCGCGATCGATTGACCGTTTCGCTCGTTCATTCGTGCGTGCTCGAAGTTGGCCGTTCGAAATCTTCGCTCGAGTGATCTATTTCCATCAAATGATCGAACGATCGATGAGATCGGTGTGACATCGGTGTGCGTCGAGTTTCGACGCCCCGAGACACGAATTGCCTTAAATTATTCGGAAAGTTCGAGCTCACGGCCCTCCCGCGAATTTAAGGAAGCGGAGAAAGGAATTATAGAAACGAAAATTGAACTAAGACAAAAAGAGAGAAAAAAAGTTTTCGATTGAGAAAAAAACGCAGTATTATTGTGCGTTAAAATTGTGACAAAATTTTCATAGACAATGATTAGTATCAATTTCATAATTAGTATCGGTCGATTATTGCCCTGCAATTTTTTTTTATTTATTTCATTAAGTAGTGAAAATTGGAAGCTTGAAGGAATTGGGTAGTGAATTCGCTTTCGGACAAAAAAGCCTTCGATACGCCTACGTAGGATGCTAGGACGTTTTTCTTTTTTTTTTCGATTCTGAAATAGTTTGGAGGGTCTATCCAATCGAAAATTTTCTGCTGATTACGAATATCAACGAATTTTTGTCGAAAGCACTGGGCACAGCGACAAAAATCGTGTTTTTAGATGTTTTTTACGATTTTTTCATAGAAATTTTCGGTTTTTGGGGAAATGAATGGTATATTCGTGTTCAGGGGACAAAGTTACATCGAAATGGACCAATAAAAAAAATATTAAAAATCCAAAATTTTTATCGATTTTTGGGCAAAATGAGTTTGTTCACTGAATCATCGATAACTTTTTTCCCTTTAGGATTTGGTACTCCAGCCTATGCTTAATCTCTTCGTTATGATTTTCTCTTCAAAATCCTTTTTTTATCATTAAAATCCGATGATTTTTCGATTTTTGGCAGAATTTCAAAGTTCGACCATCGAT
>JAPYZI010003391.1:0-20263 GCA_030523105.1 Ophioninae sp. A BG-2022a | reverse complement strand
AGGACCAGAAGACAAGCCCAACGATACTCCAGCTCCGGGTACTTACAGTCCGGAGAAAACGAATCTTCACAAAGGACCGGAGTACAGTTTGTACGGAAGGGGACCAGAAGACAAACCCAACGATACTCCAGCTCCGGGTACTTACAGTCCGGAGAAAACGAATCTTCACAAAGGACCTGAGTACAGTTTGTACGGAAGAGGTTCAGAGCCGAGACCCAATGAGAATCCAGCGCCAGGTGCTTACAGTCCAGAAAAAACGAATTTCAACCGCGGTCCGGAATATAGTTTATACAGTAGAGGAACGGAAGGAAAGCCGAACTCGAATCCAGGTTGGCCAGACTCTCCGGTGCCTTGAAATTCTTTCCCCGATAACAATTTAACACAGTAAAACGAAACGAAATAACGAAAATCGATGAATTATCGTTAGGACCGGCTCGCTACTACCCCGAGAAAGTAGAAAATCTGGAGCATAAGCCTTATTACAGCTTTGGTAGTGGAAGAAGGCGGTTGGTCGAAATAAGCGATACACCAGGTAACGGCGCACTTTGACTAACCCGGTTTGTCACTAACTGGTGAAAGTGAGTGTTGCTTGAGCGACGGAGGATTTTAACCGAGCAGTAGACCGGAGACGAATTCTAATAATATGTGTCGTGGCGTAACGAAGACCTGGAGGTTTTAGCTTCCTCACCAAAGACGCTTTTGTTTGGGTTTGTTTGGATTTGTTTGGTTTCGTTTCGGAAACTCACGAGGCGCGTTTGTTTGATGCCGTATCAGCTCCGGGTGCTTATTCACCCGAGCAAGCCAATGCCATCGGCTACTCGACGCCGCGTTACAGTTTCGGCCTGAGAACGCCCCTTCGGGTAATCAACGATAACCCAGGTGAGAGAACGCTTTCGACATCATAACCTATATATATATATATATATCTCTTCACTAGCATTATAGCTTAGCACCATCTCCACCGCTTTTCCAACAGCACCAGGTGTCTACAGTCCGGAAAAGCTCGATCTTGGCAAAGGACCAGCTTTCAGTCTGGCAGCCGCTCGTGGACCGGAAAAACCGAGTGAAAATCCAGGTAAGTGACTTAAAAAAAAAACCTTTAAACCCGGTCGTCACGATCGGGATGATAATTCCATTGGATTGCACTTACTGAAGGACCTGGAGCGTACAGTCCGGAGAAAGCTGCGATTCTATGGCGGCAAGCTTTGCAATTTACGTTTGGGGGACGATCGAACGTTACTAGGAACGACGATGTGCCGGGTAAAATCACGAACTGCCATATCACGCTTCCTTCCTCATCCTAGTCCTATTTTTCCGCCATTTTGTTTTCTTTTTCGTAATTTAAATGGGATGTAAAAATTGCGCATGCGCAGCTCCGAACGTCTACACGATACCGTCGATCCTCCGAGGATCGAAGGAGGGAAACAAACGAACGGCGCCTGCTTATTCAATATCCGGAAGACAAAAAGTATTCACGGATGATAGAATATTGGTTCCGGGACCGGGAACTTACGAGTCCGTTAGCACAGATATCCTCAGGGCTAAAAGCGCCTCTTACACCATGAGCGCTCGTTTCTCATTGCCCAACGATCGCGCAAAAATTCCAGGACCCGGTGCTCATTGTCCCGAAAAGGTGACGACGATTCTTCGATATTTTTTTTTAGCCTTTTGAGGATAAACGCGTTATACGAGGTAATTTCGGATTTCATTGACGAATTTAATCGACAGGTGTTGCTGGATGTTCCACCGGCTCATACGTTCGGTATCAGACACTCCCCTTACATCTGCAATCTCAGGGACACGGTTTACTGATTCGGGCTTCGATCATCGAATCTCCAATCTTATCTCGAACCGTTGACCTTCCAGCTTGCGTTATTGATTTGTTTTCCTCATTTTTTTTTGTCTTCGCGGTTGCGCAACCGCGACGGGGCTTTGGACAGTAAAAGATGCATTGAATAAATACTGTTAAGCATAAAATATAATTTTAACAAAAATTCGTGTATATTTGTATTCACTGTCGATGTATAAGATGTAGATATATAAAATGGATTGAAGCGTCGTTAATGGTGGGAATAAACGCGTTCCCCGGCGATCCAAGTTGACACGACGTTCAAATCGTCGTCGAGCATTACGAGATCGGCGTCCGCACCGAAATCGAGAACTCCTTTGCGATCGTCTATCCCCAAAGCTCGGGCTGGATGACGAGTCGCGGCTTCGAGCGCTTCCACCGTCGAGCAGCCTAGATATCCAATATGAAAGAGTTAAGGTTTGTTTGGGTTCGTTATTAGGAAGCTATCATCCAATAACGTATATAAGGAAGCTATCAACGAAAAATCATATTTCTCATATTTTACCGGTTGCTTGTTTGAACAGTCGAACGCAAGTCGCCATATTAGCGGTACTACCGCACAGAGTATTGGTCCCAGAGATATAAGCTCGTCCATCTCCCACCTCGATGTCCATTTGTCCTAGCCTGTAAACTCCGTCTCTGAGACCCAAAGCCGCGATCGCGTCCGTCACGAGAACCAAACCTGATCGAAGGAAAGACTTTGATTTTGCTCTCGTTGGCTTTACATCTGAAAGAACGAGATTGATATTTATGTAAGTTTTTACCTTTCGGGTGCGTTCTGTGAGCGATCCGCAGAGCTGCTGGATGCGTGTGAACTCCGTCGGCTATGATCCCATAGTGAACCGTTGTTCCAGCAGGTATTCTGTCCGACGTCAGGAGACCGACCAAACCGGGATCCCGGTGATGAAACTGAAACGACCAGCCAAGAGTGGAACGTTTCCTTGGCGAGAGAGGAGCCGCCTACTCACCGGAAGCATCGCGTTGAAAAGATGCGTAACGAGAGAAGCTCCGCACGCTACCGCTTCTTCGCCTTCCGCCAAATTAGCCACCGAGTGTCCTGTCATCGAACGTTAATTTATCGTCAATAGTTTTGATTTCTTCATACGTTCAAGGACGCTTCAAGGACATTAGAGGGTTATACTTACCAACCGCGACCTTGATGTTCCTCCGACACAGCTCCCGCACGACGGAACAAGCGTTTGGTATTTCCGGTGCCAAAGTGACGTAACATACGTTGTCCAAACTGCCATAGACTTCTAGTAGAGAATCCAAACCCTGAAAATTCCTAGCGATTCGTCAACATTCTACAAATTTGATGGTTTTTAAGGTGTACCTTGTCCAATCTACGGATGAGGTTTTCCTGATGAGCGCCTTTTTTGGTAGGACTGATGAACGGACCTTCCACGTGGACGCCGAGAACTCCAGCTCCGCCTTTTCCACCTTCCTTCTTTTTTATTTTTGGCAATACTCGCCGATACGTCTCCGGAGAGGAAGTTACCACGGTTGGACAAAAGGAAGTGACTCCATAGGCTAATAAGCCTTTTGCCACTTTGGTCACGTTTCCTTCTACGTCGGCGACGCACTCGGAAAAGTCGATGCCGAACCCCCCTGTGTGACGTATTTCGTGTTTGGGTTTGTTTGGGTTGGAGCGACAATGTTTTTTGGGCCAATTGTAGTATCAAATACCGTTTATTTGGACGTCAATGAAACCTGGAGAAACGATGACCCCTGGACAGTCTATATTCACGTCGGCCTCGATCTTCTCGTCGAAAAAGATTTTCTCCGGATTCACTATTTTTCCGCGACGGACCCACAGGTCCTCCTTCATTATCTCTCCGTTTCTCAGGATTCGACAGTTACGAAAGCGTATCAAATTGCCCTTCGACATTTTCTTTTGTTTCGCGGGAGAGAATATCGGGCGAACGTACGGGCGGATGACACCAAATTGGGCACTCCTTCGTTATTTTTTCAGTCCTTAAATTTGATCCTCTCTCTTCGATATATATTTCTTTTTGAAGATGAGACTGCTGTGAGTAAATAATCGCGTACCCGCTATCGCGTCATTATCGAGGTTAAAACTGTCAAGGACCCGGGGGAGTGGGCCGGCTATCTCGGCTTCGATTCGACAATCATCCTCGTCCTTCCCGCCTCTCCGACCCGCACGATCGCATAACTGCATTCACGGTGACACACTTTTTTCCCCTTCGTTTGTGCAACTTGGCCACTTTCTCGCGATTTTTTTCGAATTTCGAGCGAGACGAAACACAATCATCTCCTTAGCGATACCAGCGACGTGCATCGATCGTCCCAACCTCTTGATAACGCGGCCGATCTCCGTTGGTAACGTTTTTTTACGCGCACCCACGTTAGGTGGTAGCACCGTCCGGTCACTTTTTTAAGGACGCTTCTCATCAGTTCGCTCGATAAAGATCCTTCCGTCAAGTTTTCTCGTAGAGGGATCACATGTCGAGCGAACGAGGAGAGCTTCTCTCGTTCAACGGAGCGTGTATTGTTTTCTTTTCTTTTTTACCGTAAATCGACCAAATCAGAAGTGTGAATCGGCGATAATGACTTTTTGTATATCATTCGTGGCTGTTCAACGGAACGTTTGTGACCTGTTTACTTCGGAGAATATTCGTCGGGTACGTGTTATCTTATGAACTTCGAAAGTGCCAATTTTAAGAGTCAATTCCGAGAAGTTTTCACTATCAACGACGAATGATCGATAAAAACGATCGAAGATTAAAAAAAAACGTAAAAAGTGTAGGTGAAACGAGATAATTGACGATTGGTTCCGTGAACCAGAGGTAATTTGACCGTCGACTGTGAAGATTCTCGATTCGAGAGTTCGACGTTAAATAATAGGAGGAAAAAAAGACGTGGTCGCTACGCGGTGCCGCCACAGCAGCAGCAGCTATCGCGACGAGTGGTGGAGGCTCGTCTCGAGTATACATTTATTTTATTTTTTTTTCGGGTAAACCGTTCACATCGTGCAGCTGGTGTAAACGCGCGCATGCGCGTACGTGTGTGTACGCGGGGCATGACAGTAGCGTGAAAATGGCGGTGTGAAATGGCAGGACGACGGTCGGTATTGACGAATCCCGAGTCCCTGACAGGATCCGGAGGAGCGACGTCGGCGGCAGCGGCGGCGGCGGCCGCGGCGGATCCTCTGAGGGAACTTTTCGAGGCTTGCAAAACCGGTGATGTTGCAAGGGTTAAAAAATTGGTCACTCCGAAGACGGTGAACGCGAGGGACACCGCGGGACGCAAGTCCACCCCCCTGCATTTCGCAGCTGGTGAGTTCGACTATTTTTTTCTCTCTATTTCACGTTCCCTTTCATCCTGGTCTCCCAGGTGTCTTTTTCGACTCAAACGACCGATTGACCTTCAAACCCAATATTCCCGAAACGTTTGATCCGCGAATATCATGATCCGTCCAGGATACGGCAGGAGGGAAGTCGCGGAGTTTCTGCTGTCAGCGGGAGCATCCGTTCAAGCTCGTGACGACGGCGGTCTTCATCCGCTTCACAACGCCTGCTCTTTCGGACATTCGGACGTAGTCCGACTTCTCCTGGAAGCCGGAGCTAATCCTAACACTCGCGACAACTGGAACTACACGCCTCTTCACGAAGCCGCGATAAAGGTGAGCCTGACTACCTCTCCAAAAAGCCTAGCTACCTTGAAAAGCCTGTTTAGGTTTATTTATTTGGCTCTTCTAAATCTTGAAACATGAACATCTTTCGAACTCGCCAGGGCAAGATCGACGTCTGCATAGCTCTTCTCCAGCATGGCGCGGATCCCAACATTAGAAACACGGAAGGTAAAACAGCCCTGGAACTGGCTGATGCCGCGACCAAGCCGGTCCTTACAGGGGACTACAGAAAGGACGAGCTCCTGGAAGCGGCCAGGTCCGGCAACGAGGAAAGACTCCTCCGTTTGCTCAATCCGCTCAACGTAAACTGCCACGCGAGCGACGGGCGAAGGTCAACTCCGTTGCATCTTGCCGCTGGATACAATAGGTCCAGGGTTGTTCAAATATTGCTGCAGAACGGGGCGGACGTTCACGCCAAGGACAAGGGGTAAGAATAATAATTTTTATTAATTCCTTCTTCAAATAACTCGTTTATACGATCCGGTTTGGGGTGATAAATTTAGCGGCTTGGTACCTCTTCACAACGCCTGCTCTTATGGCCACTTCGAAGTTACGGAAGCTCTGTTAAAACACGGAGCGGCTGTGAACGCCAGCGATCTCTGGGCGTTTACGCCGTTGCACGAGGGGGCTAGTAAATCGCGAGCAGAGGTGTGTTCGTTGCTGTTGAGCGAGGGAGCCGATCCGACCCAGTTGAACTGCCATAGCAAGAGCGCGATAGACGTAGCTCCGAGCCTGGAACTTCAGGAACGGCTTGCCTGTTGGTATATTTTGAGAAAGATACAAATTTTTACGGAGAGAGACCGATTGACAGTTGCGCTTCGATTTCCAGACGAATACAAGGGACACTGCCTGTTGGACGCTTGCAGGCAGGCCGATCCAGCCAAACTGAAGAAATACCTATCGCAAGACGTGGTAAACTTTAAGCATCCCTACACCGGGGATACACCTCTTCACTGCGCGGTAGCTTCGCCGTACCCTAAGAGGAAACAAATAATCGAAGCTCTCGTGCGTAAGAACGCAAGCCTCAACGAGAAGAACAAAGACTTTGCGACGCCTCTACACGTGGCCTGCGATCATTCCTATTACGACGCGATGGATGTTTTGCTCAGACACGGAGCGAAGGTTAATGCCCTCGATGGCCTCGGTCAAACCGCTTTGCACAGGTTAGAAATCTATTCTAATCCAACCTCTTTCTTTGTTCGCTCCATCATTGTTTCTCTACTTTTCTTCAACCCAGATGCGCCAGGGAAGACAACGTCCAAGCTTGCAGGATTCTGCTTTCGTACAACGTCGATCCGTCGATTGTTTCCCTACAGGGATACACGGCTGCTCAAGTCGCGACGGAGAACGTGCTCAAAATATTGCAAGGTAATAATCATCGAATTTAACGAATAACTATTGTTTCTTCTTCGTTTGAGTTTGTATGGGTTTAAAAATCTGCGTTTCTGCAGATCCTCCTGGCAGCGGTACCGAAGACGCTGAAGTCCAACTTCTCGAAGCTAGTAAATCCGGGGATTTGAGCGCCGTCGAAAGGATACTCGAGGCGAATCCCCACGCGGTTAATTGTCGAGATCTCGACGGTAGACACTCGACGCCGCTACACTTCGCGGCGGGTTACAACCGGGTTCCGGTAGTTGAGTATCTCTTGGCTCACGGAGCCGATGTTCACGCCAAGGACAAAGGGTAAACATCAGTTTTCGATTTTCTTGACTTTCGTAAATGAAGAAAGAGAAATAGAAAAATTAATCGTTTTTTTGCTCATAGCGGTCTGGTGCCTCTTCACAACGCGTGTTCCTACGGTCATTACGAAGTTACCGAACTTCTCGTGAAACACGGTGCTTCCGTGAACGTAGCCGATCTCTGGAAGTTCACGCCGTTGCACGAGGCCGCGGCTAAGGGAAAGTGCGAGATCGTCCGATTGTTGCTGAGACACGGAGCGGACGCGAGTAAGAAGAACCGGGACGGCGCGACGCCACTGGATCTCGTCAGGGAGTGCGATCAAGACGTGGCTGATCTTTTACGAGGGAACAGCGCGTTACTCGATGCCGCGAAGAAGGGCAATTTGGCTCGGGTGCAAAGACTCGTAACCCAGGATAATATCAATTGCAGAGACGCTCAGGGTCGCAACAGTACGCCTTTGCATCTAGCTGGTGAGTCTGGTTGATGGAAGCTTTCGAAAGAACAACGTGAGGTTGATGTCGTTTGAGTTTGTTTGGGTTTAAGTTAATATCGCGATTAGTGATGATTAGAAGATGTTGATTTTGAAAGATCTTTCACCAACTTTCTTGTTTTTCACCAGCCGGTTACAACAACCTCGAAGTAGCCGAATTCCTCCTTGAACGTGGCGCAGACGTGAACGCCCAGGACAAAGGTGGTCTCATACCGCTCCACAACGCTTCGAGTTACGGTCATCTCGACATAGCCGCTCTTCTCATAAAGTACAACACGGTCGTAAACGCGACGGACAAATGGGGTTTCACGCCGTTACACGAAGCGGCTCAAAAGGGTCGAACGCAACTTTGCGCTCTACTTCTCGCTCACGGAGCTGATCCGTTTCTCAAGAACCAAGAGGGACAGAGTCCGGTCGATCTCGCTAGTGCCGATGACGTCCGATGTCTACTGCAGGACGCTATGGCTTCCCAACAAGTCGTTCCATCCGTTTTGCCGATTCATCCAACTGGCAATCATTTGGAAGTTATCGGGAACGGCGTTTGCGTTTCCGGAGCTAATGGAACTCTTCGACCACCAGGTAGCCGATTGATGATCCTTATTGGGTTTTTTCCAATGGCTTTTGCGTTTCCGAAGCTACGATGAAACTGATCGAAGTATTTGGGTTGATTACAGTGGCGATGATGACGACGACGATGTCGACGTCGACGACCACCACGACAACGATGACTTCGGTTACAACTCCGCTTTCACTGCCGCCCCCGCCTCCGCCACTTCCACCTCCGCCGCCGCCGTCCTTCACTCAAGAAACGGTCATAATGCCTTCCGGAGCCGCGATGACCCTCTGCGTTCCCGTGGCTCGACCGATAACCAGCTGTTTGAGCCCAATGCCTGGTGCGACCAGCGGTGGCATGGATTCATCCTGTAGCGAACGGGAGTACAAAGACGCTTCCGAAGATCGTGGAAATTCGGTCGTAACGAACGTCGCGACGTTCCTCCAGAGTCTCGGGTTGGAGCATCTCCTGGAACTCCTGGAACGCGAGCAAATAACCCTGGACATATTGGCCGAGATGGGCCACGAGGATCTCAAGCAGGTCGGTGTTTCGGCCTACGGTTATCGACACAAGTTAATCAAGGGAATGGACAAATTATTGAGCTCGGCTGCCGCGGCCGGTTCGATTTGGCAACCGGCCGTTAATCCTGGTACTCTACTGGTCGATCTCCTCACCGAGGACAAAGAGTTCCTCGCCGTCGAGGAGGAAATGCAGAGCACGATCAGGGAGCATCGAGATAACGGTCATTCGGGAGGAATATTCGCTCGTTACAACATCGTCAGGGTGAGCCGAACTTTTTCCTTCAACGCTTGAGCATTCTGAACCCAAACCCAAAGAAAACCAAATCCAAGCAAAAGCAAACCCAAACAAACCCTCAAGCTTTTTGGATCCTAATATACCCAATGCTATCTTTTTACTTTGATCAGATACAAAAAGTCCAAAACCGCAAATTGTGGGAGCGTTACGCGCACAGAAGGCAAGAAGTGGCGGAGGAGGTTGGAGCGGCCGGTCCAGGGTCACCTGGCAACAATCTTTCTCGAACTAGCCCAACGTCACCCCAAGCCAACGAGAGAATGCTCTTCCACGGTAGCTCCTTTATAAACGCCATTGTTCAAAAAGGCTTCGACGAGAGACACGCCTACATAGGTGGTATGTTCGGCGCGGGTATTTATTTCGCGGAACACAGCAGCAAGAGCAATCAGTACGTTTACGGGATTTGCGGTGGTACCGGATGTCCGGCGCACAAGGACAGGAGTTGCTACATTTGTCACAGGTTCGATATTTTTTTTTTTTTTTCTTTCTTTTTCTAACCCAAACAAACGTACGTTTCATTTCTCACAAAATTTCTTTTATTTTTTCTCAGGCATCTCCTGCTCTGCCGAGTGACCTTGGGCAAATCGTTTCTCCAATTTTCGGCGATGAAGATGGCGCATGCGCCACCGGGTCATCACAGTGTGATGGGACGTCCGTCGCAGGGTGGCCTCGCGTTTCCCGAATACGTCGTATATCGCGGCGAACAAGCCTACCCCGAATACTTGATAACCTATCAAATCGTAAGACCCCAACAGGAGGGAAGCGCGAGTGGTTTAGCAGCGAATGGCCAAACGGGTGGTGAGGAACGGTGATCGGAAGATCCGGGCCAGCCGGTCGCTGGATTCCGTCGTTTCTGTTGCTGCAGGTGTCCGAGACCACCCAGATCCTGCTGCTCCGCTATTCGTCTACCCCGATGACCCAAACTCACCGCTCCTCTTTCTTTTCTCGTTTCAACAATTTTCTTACCTTCATTTTATCATCTTCGATGCTTTTATTCCAAACATTGAATTACGAAAGAACGAACGAACAATGACACTTCTCGTGTCCCGGCTATTTCTATGGCTACTCGTAACCCCTTTAGTAGAGGGGATTCGGGTAACCACGCATGGCTTTGCGAAGCTCTTCCCTCACAACGCGTCAGTTTTCACCATGTTTGGCGAAAGCCATTGAACCTAAATCTATCATAACCTGCTCCTCAGCTAGGTTTTTACAATGATTATACTCCTCGCGCAAAATCCAGGACATCGCGCGTTACAATAATCACCTTCTCGTACATCCATCTGAATTTCTCGCTCTCCACTACATTACCGAAAGTTGCATTCCACCTCCGGCCATGTAATTGCAGATCTCTAAAGCCTTCAAACGTTTTCAATACGGTCCCGTTGGCAGCCAAAAGTTCATAAGTTTCGGGGTTAGACACACGTCTAACCTCTCGTAACAAAATGTCACCTCCGCTAAAAAGAATGCAGCATCCATAAAGGACTCATTTTCAACTTTCGCTTCGTATTTTTTTTATCTTTCTTTCATTGTGCGAAAGCCTCTTCTGAAACAATTCGCTTACGAGCGCCAGTTCTTCAGATTTTGTGGTAATCATTCCGTTCACTTGCTTCGGAATCAAGATCTCCCTTCTGTCTTTACACCTTTGAGCATAATCGTTCAAGAAAGACGTCAGTTCATATCCATTCTTATCCCAGATTCTCGCCGCAATATGAGGTACTAGACCACGTGAAGTACTACTACGGTAGTCACCTACCCCACCCATTGCATTCAGATTTTTTTACCCGCACCCCCTTTAGTATTTACTTTAAAAAACAACAACACACGTACGTATTATATGTGTATAGGTGACGGTGGTTTTTATTTATATTGGGTATTCTCGAACGTTTTTTGTATAATGTATGTATGTATATATATATATGAATATATAGATACATACATACATGTATGTTTGTGCGCATGTCCGAGGAATCGTAAACTTCGTACACAGTGAATTCCTTCCAAGCTACTCTCGGGCTTACGTTTCCTTGCTGCTGCTGCTTATTGAATTTCGCTTTCGAGAGAACGTGGCTCGACGCGATCGAGAGAGAGAGAGAAAGAGAGAGAGAGATTTTTCTAACCGTGTGTGTAAGCGTCATTAAAAGAGGAAAGAAGAAAAAGGAGTCCACGGATTTATTACCGAAAAACCCTGTCGCGCTTGGGAAAAAAAAACAAAATGGAGGATAGGATGAAAAAGGAGCATATCGTAATTGTGTAAAAGCGCATCGTATCTGTCAGAGGTCCAAATAGCCCGAGGGGATCACCGAGATCGTCGCGAGTGATTGTAATCGAGGAATGGAATATTTTGAGGTCGAGAAGCTCGGATCCGATAAAAATCGCGAGTCACACGCTTCCCGAGCGTGCGCGGCGGCGAGGTGACGCCGCCACCTCTGTGGAGCGTGATCGAACGGTACAAAAGTCGCGGAGTGGCGCCACGGGACGCTCTCGCTCGTCAAGTGGAAAATTTCGTTGTCGAATGGGTGCGAAAAAAAAAACTGAGAAAGATGCGGGGTCGAACCAGGATCCAAGAATCGCGGAGACGCGTGCGTGTGCCTCGGAGTAAACGATAACCCACCGAGGGGTCGCGTATACCGATAACAAACAGAATCGGCTATTTTCGCCAACGAACTCGATCGAAACAGTTTTCCGTTTTTCTTTATCCTACCCTCGTACTCCCAGAGTATTAATCGTAGAGTACGATCAAAGTGGGTCGAAAAAGCGGCACTTTTATTTTTTATTATTTTTAGTGATTTATTTTATCGCACTGGTACAAAAATCGCGAAAGTTCTACCCTCTCTTTCACTCGAAACACGCGAAACTGTGCGCGAGAATTCGATGTATGCGCGAGCGATACCTGCGCAGCTCGAAGACGGATGGTACACAGAGGGAGGGGGTGGGATCGGGTCGCGCGCAACGCGACACTCGTTTCTTTTTTTTTTGCCGTCGCGCATCTCCGCGATTCTGCTCTCCTGAAAAGCTTTCCCCTCTTTTATTTTCCAGCCCCGGTATCGATAGGCGCAATATCGGGCAAGAGTCCGAGGCGTATCGAGTGTCAGGAAAAACAACGATTGCGACAGATATATTCGCAACGCGGAAAATCACGTTCGCGTATCGTACGAAATATTGAGAAAGGTCGACCGTCCGAGTGTACGGGCGATACGCCGTGCATGCGCATTGAGATCGGTTTGGCAACCGGAAAACTCGCGTACGAAAAAACGTTTTTTTTTATTCGGTCGCGTGTCGACGTATCTCTCGATTAAAGAGCCAAACCGATGAGAGTAAAAAAAAAACGAGACACGCCGAAGGGTCGTAGTCGCGTGGAGTGCTGGCGTTGGACGTGCGTGCCAGAGGTAAAAATAACTCGTCGCGGTACGAAAATAAACGCGCGTCTCGTGGTTTCGCCACGCGCGGCGCGGCTGCTTTCCCCCCTCTAACGTTTGTTCCGCCATGAGACTCGCGTATATGCATCTATGTCTATACACACACAAACATTCTTTTTGATCGATGTTATTCGTCTTCTCGATAAGAGTCGGAAAGGAAAAAAATAGGGAAACATTAAGAGCATTGCGACAATTGGGATATTCCGCTGTTGTGTCGTACTTGCATTCCCGTTGGTCGCTCGCGCGTTACCGATCACGCGAGACTCGCACCGGACGAATAAATCAGTACAAACGCGTGGGAAGACAATGCGCGTATACGGGAGACCGGAGGGTCGAAAAATGCTAGTCCAATGTTCGAACAACACGATCTGTCGAACCGATGCAATAACAGTTCGGATTTACGAATACGATAGCACGCTACGTAACAACGAGATTGATAAAAACTCGAAAAAAATGTATTACGAATGACAGAGGCGGTGAGACTGGGAATAATAACTTTCGCGGTCTGCGCGAAACAGTGGAATGAAAAATTGGCGGTTAGTCATGCCCGCGCATATATCCAACGATGCGCCGGCATATCCTTTCGGCATTCCTTGCAGGAGATCCATAGCGAGGACTCGAGTGCGAAAATGCGTTTACGTTTAGCCGCCGAAACACGTGGTTCGAGGTATCACCTCATTGGTCGTTGTGGATCGATCACGTGAAAAGCACGCGTTGGGGGGCGTCACGGGATCCGGCGACACGCGAGACGACGAGGACAACGCCAGGAGGCTTCGAGAAGCCGATGAAACGGGAAAATAGGTTCGCCGAGACAGCCAAGTGGCATTTCGGGGGTAATCTCGATGCGGGGAGGTCGGTCGGGTAAACCCCGCTCGAGGGACGTTACGTTAGTGTATTTTGAGAGGAACCCACGCCGCGAATACGACAGACGCTCCCGAGCGATCATTCAGCGCGGACGCACGATATTATCGGCGACGAATAAATCGTTAGCCTCCAATCTTTGAAATTATACTATATTTTTCTCATCAATTGTGAAAAGTGCCAGTTTTTGACGGAAAGAAAAAGGAGAAGAGGGAGGTGTGCGGGGTAGGCGGCGGCGGCGGCGCGAAGGGAACCCTCTACCGGTCGCGCGCGCGCGCAAGCCTGAGAAAACGGGGTGCGAAGGAACAAGTTGCTCGGAGATCTCGAGAGTCAACGTCCGCCCGGTGCAACGACAGTGTGCCGCTCCTGCTCGCTTACCAACCAGTCTCGAGAGCGATCGATCGAGAAAAATTGTTTTTACACACCCCTGGTCTCGCGTCAAATTTACTGGCTCTCTCCTACAATCGCTAGTCGATATCGCACTAGTCCAACGTGAGTATTCTTTCTTTACATAACCCAAATAAACCTGAACAAACTCGTTTTGCATCGTCATCCTCTTTAATTCGTCTCTGACCGAGTCAGATAATGTTTGTAAGAAATTCGTGTCCGTTTACTCTCGTCGTGAGATGTTTTCGAGTGGAAATACATTTTTTTTTTGAACCCGAACATTTGCCGTAAACGGTAGAGACCACGTGCCGTGCATTTAAGAGGGCAAAGGGACGTTAGCGGAACGTGACGTATACTGGACAAGAGTAGACACTCGTTTCTCAATATTTTTTATCTTATGTCCAACCGCGCACGTCAAGAGACTCAGATTTGGCTCAGAGTTCTCACGGTCGCGAGACACTCGTCCTCGCATACTTATGCGAGCGCATACAGACGCACACAGACGCGCGTGCGCACCTCGTCAAACGCTGTGGCGGCGGCAGTAGCGCGGTGGGGTAGGGGGAAGGGGGTTGTTAAGCCTGTCACTCGGGATACGGTCCGCTCGGTCCACTCAAAAGGAAATTGGACACTCCGGGTACGTTTCGACGTGTTTCAATTCCTCTCCCTCCCCCTTTTTCTTACCTGTCACGGAGAAAAACTACGTGTATCGCGATGAGATATTTCCGTCTCTTTTGACGCGGGTTCGCCCCTTGGAACGAGTACACGAGAGTTCGTCCCTCCCTCTCTCCCCTCCGTCGCCACCTTTCCAAACCCGGAACATTCGTCGCTCTCTCAACGTTTGACATTTCACCGAAGTTTCGCGACAGTCTCGCGGTCGCAGCCTCGGGCGATTATTCAACGGGAGATCCATGCGCGTTCTTCAATCATCAATCAGTAACAATAACGATAAAGTAATCGAAAGTGAGAAGGAAAATAAAAACGTGGTGTGACCGAGGAATTGCGATCACGCGAGTTAACCACCTCTGCTCGATTTACGCGGAAGGTCAAGATCGGACAAGCGTTTCGGCGTTATCGCAACGTAAGGGATAAACTCCCGGCGTTCTTTTTTTTCGTTTTTCGTATCGCACGGGCTATCGGACGCCATTATCGTTTCTCACGCGTTTAATGAAAACTGACATATCGGGTGTATATATATGTATGTTTATATATCTATATATATAATGCAATTTGTGGAAATATCGATATAATTGGGATCCCACAGCTGTCACGCGGTATTCGAGTGAATCTCGTACGATCCCACCAAGAATGTGTTCGATAGCGATGCCGGGTGAGTTGATGTTGGCTCACGGGCCGTACGCCCGTCCTCTCTTTCGATCGGTCGCAACCGCGATGGGCCAACAACACCCGGCGACCATTAGTCCAAGATCGGTTCCTCCACTTCCGACGCAATCACCGCCGACTCCGCGAATCAGACCGTGTCTCTCGAGGTCCATAATACTCGGGAGTACAAACGGCAACGAACGTTCCAAGTCGGATGACGACGAGGAGGAGGATGAGGACGACGACGAGGACGGTGATGACGAAGATGACGATGAGAATCTCGTTAACGATGAAGACGAGGACGAGGACGCTCTTTCGAGGAGGAAACAGAAGAGAGTCGTTTTCGCTGACGATCGCGGACGTCCGCTAACTCAGGTATGCCGATAACACGTTTTTTGACTACTGCGCATGCGCGAATTATGTTTTCGTTTCGCGCATGCGCAAAACATATTTTCATTCGCGCATGCGGGAAAAGAAAGAGACGAATAGAGAAAATACGGAGATGCGTGCGCAGGTACGAATAATGACGGAACCGAGCAACGTTCCACCAGCGTGGACCGGCGCCTATCTAGCCAACGTCGCGAAAGGCCGAATTGGTGGAGAAAGTGCGAAATCGAGCCTCCTCTCACGATCTTTGGAACCCCCGTCTTCTCCATCCTGGGAAATGAACTTTATTCAACCGGCAAGCGATTATCTCGCTTTCCGACGGAAACTCGACGACCGCGCTGTCAGCCTTGAAAACGTTATAATACGGGAATCCGAGGAGTGCCTAGTCGGTACTATTAAAGTCAAGAATATCGCTTACGACAAAGAAATCGTACTTAGAGCGAGTACTGACGGATGGTCCACCAAGGAGGATCTTCATTGCTCGTACGTCGAACAATTACCCGTCGCTAGAGCCGCACTCGTTTTGTACGATACTTTTCGATTTCGATTTAATCTACCGATCAAATCTGAACGAGTCGAATTTTGCGTGAGATATCGGGTCGGCGACGCTTCCGGTCACTCCGAGTATTGGGACAACAACGATGGAAAGAATTACGTCGTTCGACGGAAACAACACACGTCCAAGGTTCGATTTTTTTTTAGTTTGCGTTTGTTTGGGTTAACCTATACTTGGGTTTGTAATTAATTCATAAAAATATTTCAGAATGGATCTTTCGTTATATCCAATAACGGGGATACGATAAATAATCAAGATTCGAAAATCGTCGCTTCCCGAAACTTGATGAACGCCGTTGTTAGCGCCACCTCGAATGTCGATAATCGAGAATCGAAGGAACAACAAATCGCCAGAATAACCGACGCCACACGAGCCAACATGATGACATGGAGCGAATTTGCATCATGGCAGCATTTGAACAACGACGCACCCTACTGGTGATCCCTGAACTTTTCGATTCTCTTTCGAGATCGCAAACTGAAAGATTTCATCAGAGTGAAGAGAGAAGCAACGTTAAAGGGAAAACGAGCGACCGAAGATCATCGTTTTTCCTTCGAAAATCTCATCTCAGCCACGAAAAAAAGAAAAAACGCGATTCCTCGTGTTTCTTCACTTAACCGCAGGTAAAAACGGCTAAAGTCACGTCCGAAGACAATCCGAGATACGCCGGTCGCCTTCGAATCTCACCCGGCGAAGGGAGGGAAAAGAGAGAGAGAGAGAGCGAGGTATACCGGTCGAGGCGTGGCTCGCCCACGTTTCTAACCTTTTTCTTTTTCTTCCTCGCTGTACTCGGGAGCGAGACGCGTGGGAGGACGAAACGAGAGCACGTATATTTGATAGATCGATTCCTCGGGAGAACGATATCGATACTTTGCTCGCCCTTTTTTTTCCCCCATTTCTTCTTTTCTTTTTTCTTCTTTCGTTCTTACTGCCCGCGTTGCAAACCGCCAAACTTGGCACGATGCAACGATCGATACAATTTGGCAGCCGAGACTCTCCTTGGCGACGAAAACTATCACGTACGCCACGTTTGCAATTGGAATTAGACGAGACACGAAAAAAAAAGGTCGTTTCGTCGTCGACTCTGAGATTCCACGATTCCCAAATGGCTCGTCTTCTTTTTTCCGTTTTTTTTTTTTTTTTCATTCGAGTGCCAAATCGAAGTTGGCTCGTGAGATCTGTAATCGCCAACAAGCCCCCCTCAAACTATTTTTCCGCTCTCTTACATTACTTCTTCGCGAGCGTTTCACCCTGTACATAAACGTGTACGAAGCGGACTCCGGAGCGTGTGTATAATAGCAGAGAATGTGTATTCGCGTGTTCCTAAAAAAAAAAAAAGCTTCGCTCCGTCGCGGTTACGAATATGCGTGTATAGCGCTTTCAGCGGAGAGCCGCAAGACTGAAAAAAAAACTGACGTTTCGCGAGGCCCAACAGGCGCAGAGATATATCGGTGGTCGCGTTTTCCTTCGGGAGAGATTTTTTCTTCATTTTTTTTTAGATTTTTTTTTTTTATATCTCATTTGCATCGAAGCGTGGAATAATCCGCGATTTTTAACTGAATAATCCGTGCTCGGATGCAAATGGGTATAATAACGTAGAAAATTGGACACGCGCGAGTGGCCGTTTCGTTAAATTTCCTATTTTATCAATATTGCGCGCAGCTTCGCGATAATCGGTTATTGTTATCGTTGCCCGTTGTTACTGTTGTTAACTAGACATACATCGTGTACTCACAATACAGGCACGCGCTTTTTACATCGTTTTATACGTCATTTATCTATAATCGTATTGTTATTTTTTCAAGAGTCGAGAATTATTGATGTAACGATAGGGAAAAAAAAAAAAAAAAAAAAAAAAAAAAAAAAAAAAAAAAAAAAAAAAAAAAAAAAAAAAAAAAAAAAAAAAAAAAAAAAAAAAAAAAAAACAAATTCATGCGTCGTTCCTGCCGAAGCTTCAGGGCCAAACGATCCCCTCGATCCAGTCGATGTACGAGGTTACTCGGGTGTAAACGGCAGGTGAATTTTTCTGAGCGCAAAACTTGCCGAAACTGGTAACACCGACGATGCTGTAGGTGCAATATGGATCCGCCAGGACGCGCTGAAGCGGACCTCCGCTGTCACCCTGCACGAGTGTCTCTTCAGTGATGAGAAGCTAATCCTTTTTTTATGGTTCCGCTCACCTGACAGGTGTCTTTGCCACCTTGGGCAAATCCGGCGCACAGCATGTTCGGGACTAATAATCCTTTGGACATTCGTTGACCTCCCTTTTCGGAAGCAAAGTAACGCTCGCAATCGGGCGTTGGAACGTAATCCAGGCTGACCTTCATTAAACGGTCGCTTCCGTTCGGACTCTCTGAGGATTTTTGCGTTTATTTGGGTTTAATCTTGAAAGCTTATCGTTCGTCTAGGTTTGACCCTGAAAGGTCATCGTTCGTTCGGGTTGCAATACAGTACCGTTGGAAGTACGTCCAAAACCAGTAGCTATCGCTTGTCCGTTTTCCTTCAAATTTGAATCGGTTTCTAAGCACGCTGGTCTCACCCTTGGTCCGAGCTTGAACGGCTTGTCTACTTTCATCAGAGCTATGTCGTTATACCTCGACGGTACTTTGTACTCCGGATGGGCTTTGCTCTCGACGATTTTTCTCTCTTGGAAGTCGCCTGTTTCTTCCGGTTTCTTAAGATCCGTCAGGCCCACCCGTATCTTCGTCGCCGGTCCCCTGTTTTGTTCTGCTTCGTTACATTTATGTCGAAGCTACAAACCCAAACCCTAATCCAAACAAATAGCCTGAACTCACTTGTCCGAAGCCGTTAGACAGTGAGCCGCCGTCAGGACAAAAACCTCGGAGATTATGCTCCCTCCGCACATCCAGGATATTTCCGAATCACTCCCGAAACCGATTACCGCCTGTAGGATCAAGCCCGTCCCCCGAATCCCGCAAAAATGTATTTTGTTTTCACGAGGTTTTATTTAACCTCTTTGTTTGTGAAATGCAATAATGGAAAATTTATGTTTCGGTGTGAAAATGTAAAAATTGCTATTTCGTATGTAAATCAAAAAGCCTGCTATTTATAGATTTCATTAAAAATATTTTTGAAAAAAGGATGTTTTTTTTGTTGTTTATTTACGTGCTTTTTATTTTTCGTAAATGGATGACTTATCGTTACCATGTGAGGGAATTCAGCGGGCGCCGCAGCGACACCCCCGATTATCAAGGGTGACTGAACGATTTCGCATTTCGAGACCTTTTTATCCTGGCTGGCAGGTTTTTCGATCCTTAATACCGGAGAAGCCTCATCGCTGTAAACCAGTTTCCCGTACTCGACGCACTCTTTGATCCACCCGCGCGTCCCAAACAAATTTATACAAACTCGTCAAACGAACGACCGAATATGCGGACGCGACACTTTTCATTTTAACGTCTATTTTCCCCTTACTCTCTCGACTTTTTCTCGGGCTGGCGTTGGAAGCTTCGACATTATTCCTCGATCTCATATTTGTCATTCCCATCACCAACAAGCTCGCTACAATTATAAACCTCGTGATCGCAAAATACTTGTCCATCGTCGCAGTTGAACCGTTGCCGCGACCGGCGCGCTCATTTCTTCCTTTATACGACTCCCGTGATCGCGAATACGAACACCGTTGAAAATTGAGCGTTAACGAAGCACGAAAGCGCGAGTAATTGACTGATGAGATTTTTCCGTCCAAATTACCAAACACGTGTTACGTACTGCCTGTTCTATCCCTATCGCGATATGCAACAAAACTTTTTCACGCCTGTGTCCTCACGTTGGTAAGTTTCAAGTTGAAACGAAAATGACTCCTGATTTTCGATATCGACCGAGTCAAATCATGTATTTAAAAAAATACACGAGTTGATAACTTACCGTCAGTTATATATCGCATTTTCTTTTTTAATGACATACGGTAAATCTGGGAACACCGTGCAAATGCGCTTTTACACTCGCACTCATAGTCACTCGGTCCATGTGCGCTCTGTGCATCAGTGCAGCCAGTTCGGGCGTAAAATCGACCTCCACTCTAAGGACTAAGCCAAAACTAGGCGGATCGTATATTCACCCGCGAATAGCCAGTACCAGATAATGCACATATAAACTTAATGGTCCGTTGGTCTTGGTCGTAGAGTTCCTGTCTTCGGTCCGCAGGGGCGCGAGATCGATTCTCACGCGCAGCACTGTTTTTTTTTATTCATCATTATTACTATTAAATCATATTCGATTAGTTCTTTTATTAATTGTCATCATTATTTTTGTTGGTTACCTTTTAGTGTCGAAAAA
>JAPYZI010003390.1:0-20298 GCA_030523105.1 Ophioninae sp. A BG-2022a | reverse complement strand
TTTATAAAATAACTTGTATCGCGCTGAATTTTATGGTTATTATTATTATTTTTTGTTTTTCGTACGAAACGAGCTTTTTCTCCTATGTGCATAGAAATATGAGGATATTTTCATTTTTCATCGACAGTCGGAAATTTCGGAATTTGCAATGTCGAAGAATTGCGACTTCGTTGAGGATAAATAATTATCAAAAATTTAGAAAAAAGAATCATTTTTAAAAAATTTACAAAAAAATTATTAAAAAAAAAATTGTTTTATAAAATAACTTGTATCGCGCGGAATTTTATGATTATTATTATTTTTTTTTTTTCGTACGAAAAGAACTTTTTCTCCTATGTGCATAGAAATACGAGGATATTTTCATTTTTCATCTGGCTCGACGAGGAATTGACGAAACGTTCCATTGTTCTTACGAACGCGTCTGGGTGAATCCTTCGAAGGTTCATGAGCACGAATATTTCTGTATGTAAAAGAGGGCGTCAATTTTGTGATGTTCGAAGGAAAAGGGAAGGAGGGAGGGGAACGAGAGGAGGGGGGCTCTTCGGGAGGTTTTATCTATAGATATGTGAGCGGCTTAACGCAATGGGATGGGAGAAGTCCAAAGTGGTTGGGTTGGATAACTTCGTTTCCACGAAGCACACGCCAGAGTCGTTCAATAATTTCCGCTGGCTTTACCGCTTCTGAACTCTGCTACCGTCTCAGCTTCTCCGTTTCTCTTTCTCTCTCTCTCTCTCTCTCTCGATCTTTTTCTTGATCGACGACGACGACGCTCCAGGGAATACAAACGTTAAGGGTTAAGCTAGCATAACGTATAAATATAGATATATATGCATTCTATTTCTCTTCCCGGCATATATATGTGGCAAAAAGAGAAACCTAAAAACGGCACGTTGACCGAGACATGAGCGAACGAAAAAAAACTTGATTAGTCTCCGGAGAGAATTCGTTTATTCAGGGACTCGTGAGGCTTTTAATTGAACGAATTTTCGAAGCTGGTGTCCTTTGAGCAAAAAAGTAAAAAATTTGCAGAAATAATTACGGAACAGGGGTTTTTCTGGGTTGTTTCGTTGTGGCAATACCAAATATTAGGCTTTGAAGCCATTACCGCCTGTTTGACAAAATCGTGTACGGCTACACGTTTTCTCCTGGTAAGCGTTAGAGATCGAATTTTTGCTCGAGCTAATTGCGAGGTTCTTTCACCATGATGCTCTGCATCTTCATTTTTCAAATACCCCAGCATCATGGCGATTATTTCGTAAGAGTGACATTTGGAAAAAAAAGGAACTTTGAAGCTAACCACAACGAAACTGCAACCGTCACTAATTTCAGCATATTTAAAAACCTGTCCAGCTGTCAAAATGGATTTGACGTAATTTGGATTGGTACTGAACTAATACCAGAATGGTCGAATACTTATGATATCACATAAATTTCCACACGGCATATCCCAACGTCAAATCCATCATTTGGATCGCTCAATCCACGTGGTATCCTCGAAGCCAAAAAAATGAACGTTCGTCGTAAAAAAAAAGTTTTTACATCCATAGATATCTTCAGGCACCTCGAAACGAGCAGCGACCTCTTTTTTTTTCTATTCCAACTTCGAACCTCCGTAAAGCACACGCGCGTTGTAATCGAATGAAGAAAACAAAAAATGGTCGTTGACGTTGTCCGACACGAAGGTTAAGGCGTCATCCGTCCAAATAATCGTTTTTATCACCAAGAGGTTGTAAGACGACGTAGAGGTTTTCCAAAGTAGGCAATACCATTAAGCACCGCGAGATCTTCTCTATCCTGGAAACTTTACAAACTCAATCCCATCGCTCGGTTCCCGTTCGACCGGTTGTTTCTACTCGTTTTCCCGATGGAATCCTATTCCTCACGGTCCTTTGGAACGAGGATTCCGCTTTAGTACGAGCTCGATGGGAAGGTGGAAGGGACCTGCTAAGACCAACAGAAATGGACCTCTCGAGGGAGTTCTACCAGACTCAGGGGTGGAAAGTGCTTTTGTACGAAAAGATCAGCCTCTTTTCCTTGTCCAGTCGTCACGACTCGCCCTTTAAACTCCCAACCTCGTACACCGTTTAGACTCACTTCGTTGCTCTCTTTTTACTCATTCGAAACTCCCCTCCTGCCCTTCCACGTGTTCTTCAGTTTTACAAAAGCTCCGGTAACCTCCGGTGTCGACTGAACTTCTTGGGTTGACTTACGAATGTAGAAAACACGTGTATGTTTCCACCTGTCTGTGTGTGTGCATGTGTGTTTCCGGCACAATTCGATTTCACCCAAGTCGACAGGACTTTTAAGATCTCGAGGGCGCGAAACTCGATGCGAACTTTTGTACTCCACTTGTGCACAAAGCCCGAGAATTTGGTAGCCCTGCATACGAAAAGAGCCCCAGAGGGAAATGCAGTTTTCCTTTAGAATCAAAAGATACAAAAGAATACGAGCGGGAACGGATTCGAGGGGAAAAAAAAAAACGATGTATTTATCGATTCCTCATTTTGCCCTCGAGTTGTGTCAGCGTTCGTTCTTTACGTTCGGGACGACGGATTTCTGAGAGGCGGACGGATCGTGAAATTTTATTGCATTTTTTTTTTTTAAATAAAAGCTTCGAATTTGTATTTTTGCTACGCAATGAAATTTATTTTCTCGGGTGTTTTTTTATTTCCTCATTTACAGTATTTTAGAAAGAAAATGTTGTTATTACGTATTCGAATTTTAGAATTCTAAATGAGAATCAAATGAATTTTTTTTTTATTTCTAAAATTGGAAAATAATCGTTTTCGTTGCATTCCAATGTGGAAATATTAAATTTAATTTTTTTAATCTTGCGATTTAGAGCACGAGTTGGAAATGAGGATTTGCTTCATGATTTTTTTTTTTGACGACGTAATTCGTGATGCGCGAGCCATCGTGGGTGTGGTCGAATTGAATCGCAGATTTTTCGAACGAAACCGCTTGTGGAGAGACTGCGGGAACAGCGAGCGGACGAATTGCAATTTTTATAACGATTAAAAAAAAAAAGTTCAATTTTTATAAAGATTCCAAAAAAAAAAACCGTAAAATCATTTTTACCGCTTGTTTCAATTGAATCTAGTACATCCCGAAATAATGAAAGAAATTATAACGGATCGACACTTTTGCATGTATTTTGACAATTTTCGAGTTAACACAAACATATCACGCGAGAAATGAATATGAAGACACGGATGAGCATTAATTTTCACAATTCGTATGACTCGCTTTTGCAATCAAATTAAAAAAAAAAAAACATTGTTTCCACGAAAATTTGTCCAGAGTTTCGACGAGGCTTCGCGAAACGCGCTGGGGACAGGGCGACGAGATTTTTTTTTTTCTTCACGAGCACAAAATGCCGAAATATTGTCGGTTGATCGTAACGACGAATGAATCAATTGTCACGTGAGAGGGCAACGTTTTTACGCCATTGGTACTTGTGACGAAGCCAGTGTTTCTTGGCTGCTTCGATGTATGGAAGTTTATCGGCGTGACTCATAGCTTCCCATCGATAAGCCGCGATTTTCGCGATCATTCTCGTCGTAAGATCGTTGGCCATCGTTTGACGAAGTTTCCAATAATAATGAATGAACGGATTGAGCGATCGGCAAACACCTTTCGGCTTCTTCGATTTTCTCCGACGCGACGAATTCTTCCCCATTTCCCCCATTGATGATGGTTGATCCGAAATTTGCATTTTCGTTTTTCCTTTTATCTCGCGATCGAATTTTAATTGATGAACAATTTTTAATCGTTTAATGCCAACTGCTTTTCGGTAATTCTTCAAAATTGGACAAAAACGCTTCTTTTTATTCTCGTTGAATGTTGAATCTCGTCGCAACGAATTTTGACTCGACTCTATGTGTCGCGTTTTTTTTTCTTTTCTTTTCTATATTTACGTCTCGGGCAGCTTGACGGAAACAAGGGAACAACGAAATTTTCGTAATGCTCACCTGATCGACCCGAAGATCGATCATCAATCGGAAGTCGTGAAAAATATAGTGCGAACCTTTTATATTTATTCATTCTTCAAATTTGCCCTTCGAAAGATCTAGTTATTTTTATAAATCACTAGTTATTATCATTTGTAAATATTTCGATAATATACAAATAAACGATTAAACAGCGTGTAAATAAATTTTTCTTAGTTCCATAGACGATAAAGTTTACATAGTTGGAACGCAACGATATATTTATTTTTATTTTTTATTTCTTTGTGCAAACTATTTTCCAATTGATTTTTTATGAAAAACGTCGTAAACAATTTGATATATAAATGTTTGAAACATTTAAAGAATTTAAACAGCACCAATTGGCAAAATGAAAATTAAGAAATTCCAACCTATTCTTTCGAAATCCATCGATTTTGTGCAATAATGCAAATAAGAAATATTTTCAAAATGCCATAGCACTTGTGTTTTTGTGATAATTATTTATGTACTTTTGTATAAATAAAATTTGCGATATACAAATTACTATAATAATAAAAATAATAATTAAAATACGAAATAGAAAAAAAAATCGTCACGATCGGCAATTGCATTTTTGTTATGAATATGCATATCATTTTTGGCAAATAAAATTTGCACGCAAGATTTGAACATTTTAATAAATTATAGATTTTGAAAAATTCAATTAAACTCAAGTGAATCTATCTTAACCGTATTTTGTTCCAAACTGTTTTTTTACGGCGCAGAATCCACTTTGGTACTATAGTGAAATAATAAAAATCTTTTCTTCTTCCCCTCGATTGAACAATGAGATTGCTCGAGTGTTATCGTACTATTCTTCTTTCGTTTGAAAAAGGTTTAATGGCTTTATCGATAAGGAATATTCAAGTCACCTCGAGTAAAAAATTCTCCATGTAATAATTTTGGATGTGCGTTTCTTCGGGGTACTTGCAGAGTGCAAAATTCAATCCGACACTTGTCTTCGGTATTCCGTTACTTTCTCTTACTACGGTTGAAGGTTGAATTAAGTTGATTAAACTTACATCGCGCTCCTCGTGTCCGGAATGTCTCTGTTGCTCGGCAACCCATCCGAGGCTTCTTGATTGAATTTGTTTCGCGCGTACGGGTCCTCACCAGCTCTCAATCCGCCTCTGGATACGTACCTGTGGGAAAAATGGAAACGAAATTGCGAACCGATATTTCCAATGGGTAAAAAATGCATCCGATAAATTAAAACGCAATCGCAAGCCAAATTTATTTTTCCGTCGAACTATTTTTTGTAATAATATTGACAGGCTGCATTTTTGACAGGTAATGAAAGTCAACACTTTTTTGATTTCCCAAATTTTTTGTAGCGATTTGATGCACGAAAATCATAATGATTTTTAATTGAATATGCAGTGATAATGATTTTGGATAATAATGATTTTGAATGATTATGATTTTGAATGATTATTATGTGGAATTATACCGATTTGGAATAATTATGATTTTTAATTATAATAATTTGGAATGATTATGATTTTTAATTATAATAATTTGGAATTATAGTGATTTTGACTGATAATGACTTTGAATAATAATTCAAAATAATTGAAATTAAAAAAAAAAACAAATATTTTTTATTAAACAAGATTACCCATGCTCGTCGAAATAATTCCACGTGACTCGTGGATCAAAAGTGGGCGATGGGACGAGCTCCGATGACGCGACGATTGCGGTTCCATCGGTACTGTCAAAGTACCCTCCAGAACTCCCGGCCGACAGTGAGAGGGCTGCCGATTCTTTCAGTCTCAAGGCTCGATTCTCGTTCTATAAATAAATTTAAAAATCACACACATTATTCCCCTTTCAAAATACGTAATTAAAAAATAGAAATAAGTAAAACAACTCTTTATTTTCTATTTACAATAAATTTAGTAGGTGAATTTAAAAAGTTGGGACATTTGTATCCGAGGGTGTATCCAGAAATACTTTCAATTATAATTGCCAAAAGAATAAAATATCGTTGCAATTTAACAATGGAAATTTAATTCTCATCGTTATTTACGTGGTGGAGAATTTTTCAATGATAAATAATTTAATATCATACCGGATTGGAGAGCTGTTATTCGCTGTTAATAAAGAAACGAGTTGGAGATAACATTTTTAATTATTTCCGAAAACCGAAATATTCCTAAACTTTTTCCACTCGCAAACCCATCGAATATTTTCGATGTATCTAAACCAGAGAGAACAATGGGAATGCCGATACACACGTGCCTTGAGAATACACATTGACAAACTCGATGTAACACGAAACTGCAATCTCGTACATATTAGACAGGACGATATCCATTCGAATCGATAGTAGTGACTCGGTAAACCGGAAATGGAAAAACCGATCGATGTTTAGTCAATAGACGCGCACAAAAGCAAAGTGAATCTCTGTCGTGTACATTTTCGGGCTAGAATATCGAAAATCGTAAGAAACGAAGAAACGTTGCTCAGACGAAGTGATAAAATCGTTTTTATTATTTTTCTTTTTTTTTTTTGTCGAAGCGCGTTTCGACGTTTGGAGAAAATTGTTTATTGGTATATATTTTTCTTGCCTTTCCGTTTGAAATCTCTTCGATCTGAATGGAAGTCTGGTAAATGCATCTTGAAAATATTTCAATTCGTGAGATCGAAAAACGAACGAATTCTTGTAGGACGAAAGAATTCGTAATTGATAGTGGTTAAGTAGTATTAATTATTAGTTCATGGACATTAAAAAGTCGCAAAGATTGTTGAAAATTCAATAAACATTGGATAATGATAAAAATAAAATTAATGAAAAACGGAAAAAAAGAAAAACTTATGCAAATTGAGTAAATTATATTAAATAATACGGAAACGGAAATAATAACAAAAAAACTATAAAACAGGTAAGCAAGTCAATTAACCGTCCGGTCAATGGCCAGGTACCCGATTATCCATTTCAGCTTTGCAAATAGATTTTATTAACTTTTTCTTTAAAAAACTGTATAACCGTTTGGATCCCTGAAATTCAAGTAGTTTGAAACCCAATTTTTGTCAAATTTTTTTATAATCAATTATTTAATAATAGTTATTAACAATCATACTTGATACCTTCTTCGTTCAATAACCAGGCACCCGGGTAGCCACTGAAGTTATTACGCATGAATCTCGGTCTTATACACACTAAAGAGACTACCTATCAAAGTATTGAGGTAATTTGATTTTTAAATAAATAATAAACAATATCCTGCCTGGTTATTGAACGAAGGAGGTATCAAGTTTGATAGTTAATAACTATTATAAAATAACTGATTATAAAAACATTTGACAAAAATTGGCTTTCAAACTACTTAAATTTCGGGGATCCAAACCCAAACAAAAAAAATGTTAAATAAAATGAAAGTTATCGTTACATTCCAACGACCCAATCTTCAATGTCATCCGAAATTATTCGAAAGTTTCTTCTGACCTATCGAAGTCGATGATACTCTTCAATGTTACGTAACAAACGTTTGAGAATTTTTCTAACTAAAAATGACCAAAAAATTCGATAAATTAAAAAGCATATTTCTTCGTTGCATTCAGGCTATGCAAATTTCAAGGTCATTCATAATACATCAAGAGGTAATTCGTCCTTGTTTAATGAATTATCAATCAGTCGTAAATGGTTAAAACTAATGATGAAAAAAAAGAAGAAAACAACAATTAATGGAAAAAGCAAATGATGAGGAGGGGGTATACGAGCACGAACCGAACATCGTATTTTCGACTATCGAATATCGAAAGTCTTTCGTAGAGTGCGCGAAGTGACTTTGCTCCGGGCAGATGTATGCGTACGTACGAAATTTGCCTATATACATCAGTGAAAACGTTACTGAAGATTAAATTTTCCGCTTTTCCGGTTTATTTTTATTGGATTTTTATTTCTGTTGGATTTCGAGCGAAAGATGAATCCGCGAGTATTCGGGGGTTCTACGCCACGAGTTTGAAAGAATTTGAATGATAGGGGTGGAGATAGGAGAGTGGAGAAGGGGGGGGGGCGACAATTTCCCAGGATTAACGCGTACAGCCGTAAAATATTAAATCGTCTCTGTATTCCGGGCCTCGGCGAAGGGTGTGGAAACGTTTGCGGAAGCGGTTGGACCGGAAGTTCGAATTGCGGATGAGCGGTGCGTCAGTAAAGTGTAACGCTATAGTAATGTCTGCCAGTGAGCTCGATGCAGAACTCGGACGCGCGAAGCTGCAAGCTGTTGCATCCGGTTCTCAGTTCTCTCTCTCTCTCTCGCTCTCTCTGCCTCGTTTGATTATTTTGCGCGTTCATCCCGAGTCCCCTCTATCAAACAGGAAAAAAATAACTCATCCCACCCGCGAAAGCTCAATGCAGTGAATGATATCCCTTCGTTCGTCGTTGCCATGTAAAATTGTTTTTTTTTTACGAGAATTTTGGTTCAGCAATTTCGAAAGAAAAATTCGAAAAAAAGGATAAATAATCGGCATCGTTTTCAAAGAGTCCAGAAATACGAGGCAGATGGCGTGGTTCGCGAGATATGATTTTTTTTCCTCTAATTTTTAATATTTGTTGCATTATTGAATATTATATTAAATATATATGTACATAGTTGTTATTATTATTATTCGTTTAATATTATTTACGCAATAATTTATTATTAAATATTGTACAAATTGTTTCATATGCAATAATAAGTATTAAACAATTTATAAAATATTAAATAATCAATTTCAATATTCTTCTATAATTATATATATATGATAATCTGTACTTAACGAAGTATAAATATTACTCAAACGATTACAAAATAATTTTCACAATATTTGCGTATACGATTAATAATCCTCAGTTATAACTTTAAATCCTAAAAAATATATGCACAGTTTACACAGCTCTAATCCGTCAAAGGAAATTCGGAGGAAAAAAATAATTTTCCTTTTTTCCAAGCTAACGATACGCGAACTACGGTCATTTAAAAACAAAAAAAAACACACACACACACACACATTCGCGAATTTAATTCGGATCTTTTCGGGTCGCGCATTATCCGCGCGTCTCTGTGTATATTTCAGTACGAAGCGATGTGCAGCCACGCGAAGAAAACTTTTTAAAACGATCCGAACTTTGTCAGTCGAGAGTGCTTCACCCTCGGTGTCGTCCCTTGCTTTCTCGGCGGCGTTGCTATTTCGCTACAGTACCTCGCTTCCGGCTATTCGGGAATAATTATAAACGGACAGCAGGACTAGAGCGCTGAAAAAGGAGAAAGGGCAGGGGGAGGGGGGTAGGATGAGAGGAAGTACGAAAAAGGGATGCAAGCGGTCCAGGACAGAGAGAAACATCGGGTGACCGCCCTCGCCACTCCTCCAACATGTCCAAACATTTCACCTCTGCTTCCCCCCCCCCCCCCCTTCCGTCGTCATCTTTTTTTCTTTCCCAAAGTTATACGAAGTTGCGAAACCGTAAACGTGAAACGGACTTTGACAAGTCGTCGGAAGGACACGCGTAATATATTCATTAGCCACTGGAGCTGGAGCCAAATATTTAGTCCACCCTCCGAAAAAAAAAAGATTAATTCATGTTTCGAGTAGTCGAAAAACAAGATAAAAAAAAAACATGTCCGATTAAAAACTTTGGAGGAAATTTGCAGTTTAAATGTGACCCAACGTTTGGTGAGAAATAGGAATTAAATAATTGCTCAATTTTTGATTGTGGAATATTCGGGGTTTTAGAGTAGCAATAACATTCTTGAAATTGTTTACAATGATTATTGGTCATACGTTGTCACCGCAATGTTTGGTAATTCAGCAACGAGGAATGAGATAAGGATAAAACGTTCAAGTGTTTAAAAGTGTGGTTTTATTTGAGGTTAGTACGAATGATTGATGTTACGGGATGGATATAAAAAAAATAATGGACTTGATGTTCGTATATCGTTGCGTCGGAATGACATTTTTTTTCATTTTTTTTTATTTCTTTAGATCCATTATTGGACGAAATGTTTTTTGTTAATTTTGAATTCTAGGTTATCACAATAAAGATTTGTATAATTATTGAGGAATTTTACTTAAGATTTAAATGAAAAAAAAAAGAAAAAAAAAATAGAGAAATCGAAAAACAATAATTTTCGTTACTTCGCAACGTTCCGAACTTCAATCTCATGAAGCATGATCCTTGAGCTCTTATATAGGATACACGATTATAAGCAACCTTTATAAAAACCATGATTTCTGTTAATTTTATTTTATTTTTTTTTGCTACACGATACAACTCAAAATACTCAAGTGTTATTTATAAAATAAACGTAACGCGTTAAGCAATATTAATGTATGACACATAAATAATAAAATCGTAAAAATTGAATGTTCAGCAACGATCAACATACTTTCAATTCGAAAAAAAAAAGTATCGAAGAGTTTGCTACGTTCGATCTCCGATGAATCGTGACAAATGTGTAATTCCGTGCAATTTCTGTCCCTCAACGTGGATTCATCATAGCGATGTGAACTCCAGATGAAAACAAGTAATTTGTGGTTTTCGGTAACGTGTAAGCGTTCTCGTTTGTCTCTCTATCTTTCTCCCACTCTGGTTTTATCGGTCGTACACATCGGGCAGGGTAGTCCATCGGGTAGGGAAAATCAATCGTCCGAGTAGGATTCCCTCGTCACGCGGTATTGGTCGGCGTAGAGAATAGCGATGAAAAAGCGTGTATACCGCAAACATGATGGCAATTAAAACGAAGCGTCGTATATGGATTCGACGAGGCCACAGTGAAGGAAAGTGGCATAAATTGTTGTCGAATTAATATCGCTCGTGCGGTGTTCATCGACCAACGAATTTATCATCACCGACCACATCTACTTGATTAATTGTAACGCCTCGTAATAATAAAGAAATTCTTCCAGCTATTTTCAAAACCACGCACGTGTGTCGTTCGTTTATTTTCCGGATTCCGTGTGTGAGTTTTCATACACGGCAACTCTCCACGCTTGTCCTCGTTATTAATCGACGCCCACCAACCGTAAATCGACGTTTAAGAGTTACCTCATCAAGCTTTCATCATCCGTTCACCAGGGGATGAAATAGACGAGAATATAGAACGCGAATTATTATCGTATTAAACATTTTTGTTCTTTTCGAAAAATACTTTTTTTTTCGTATTTTTATTCGTTGCAATGATAATACATTTATTAAAATCAAGTATCTTTTGTTCATTCATGCATGCTACAAAAATCACCGCTCTACATTTACGAATTTTATTTTATTCTCGTATTTTCTCAACGTCGAAATTTGCAATATTAAAATTACAGGAAAATCATTTTTTTCTGATTTCTTTTTTAACTGATTTGAATTATCAGTTATACGAAAAATCTGTGAAACACGATTTTACACAATATTGAAAAATAAAAGATTGAGATTAAGATTCGTTGTTTATCAGCTGTGTAAGTTTGAATAACAAATCTCTTCAACGATTATGATTTGCAAAACAGGATTTTTCGAAATACGAAAACAACGATAAAAAAAAAAGAAAAAAGAAAAAAAAAACGGTTTGGTTGTATTCGAACGATGGAAATTTCATCGTCATTCGAATCCTCGGGGGTAATTGCCCGTTGATCGAGATCGCACGCGTCATTCAATCCCGATTTCAATTACGGGGTGCAATCGGAAGTACCGCAAAGAGTCAAGAGGCGGAGGGACTTGGTTGCGTGTACCGATGTGAGCATAATCGTGCGATTAGGTGCAATAACTTGTTCTATACGGTTGTATATATGTATATACAGGGATAATTGTATATACCTAGCTGATTCGCTTCTGGGCTTGTCGCGACGACCCACAATGTGCGATCTTAAGCCAGCTTTGGAATTCGAGGAATTTCTCGTATTACATCCTGAGAGACGAAGACGGAACCTTACCTCGGGAATTCGATCGATCGATTACGATATGCATGTACGTATCGCATACATGACGATAATTACGATCCGGTATGGAACAACGCCTCGACGACAAAAGCTCGAGATTTCCTACTCAGCTTGCCTCAAGGCTACGAATAAACGAATTTACGCTCTAATAGAAAAATTGGGGGAACAAAATATTTTTTATATATTTTTTTATTGTTTTTTGAAACGTTGGATCTTTGTGAAAAATTGTGATATGGAAATGAAAATAATTTCGCAGCTTCGTGTTTCTAGTTTTGAAATCCGTTGGCGAAAAAAAAATTCTGAGCAATGAAGTATAAAATAGGGCGAGACAACAGTTTTTACAATTTTTATTATTTTTCCAATGGGCAACTGGTTTAGGAATTTATTTACAGTTCTAATCATTCGTAAGGCATTTTTTATAAGTTTCTTTAATTGATTTTTGAGCGATTTGTTTTGTCGTCCTCATCCACATTTATGAAAAGATTAATTGCCAATTTTTCTTCAGCTTAAAAATCGGTAAATTGAAAATAAAATGTTCAAAATTGAAGAAGCAATATAACATTTTTTGTCTATTGTTAAAACATTTAAGGAAACAATATTGACGTACTTTCTATAAGATATAAATCAATAAATAAGAATAAAAAATGTAAAAGAATATTCAATCGTTAATCACGGTAAGAAATATTCGACAATCATCAGACAGCTAGAAAATGAATGACGTCGCGCTAGTTCAGTGGCAAGACGTTGACGCGAGAGAAACGTCAGTTCTTTTTCTTGCACCGAACATTTCTGCATTTCCGCTTCTGTAACTTTCGTTTCTTTTTTTTTTTTTCTTTTTTTTCATCTTTTTCACCAATTCTCGCTTCGCGTGCAAAGAGCCAAGCACGTCCTCGCAAGTCTCGGGGTACGCTTGTCAGAAAATGCACGGGAGCAACGTTCCTCACTTTTTCGCCCTTGGCTGCTCCCTTTCAGAGTGAAATTTTTGTGCGGCATACCGTATGCATCAGGAATGAATTTCGTGTAACGATCGGATGGAGATCTTGGAACGTTATTGATAAGGAAAGTCTGACGAGTAGGAGACGTTTTTTTAGAAAGATGTATTTTTTTTTTTTTTTAGAAAAATTATATTATTTTAATTCTCCTCGATGATCCGGAGTCAAAATAATCCCGAGAAAACAATGGAATAAAATATATGAAAAAAAAAAATGAAATACCAATTTCTTCCCCCGACTTATGCGATTGACGAAATTAAAAAGAACGAGTTCAGGGATTCTCTACAATTTCATTAAAACCGTGGAGTTTGGGGCATGAGTTTTTGGACTAATATCTCCGTTGGATTTGAACGATCCAAACTTTAACGTCATACCGCAGCTTTAAATGTGAACCAGCCATTTAAAGAATTTACTCGCGCCCTCGTAAGCTTTCCAATGTCTTCGACGAACGTCGGATGCAGGAAAGATGAAACGCGCAAGGAAAATCTGAGTTTACAGAGGGTTAAAGCGTAATCGATACACGTCTGAGGGCTCGAGGGCTCGAATTTCCAGAGTACGTTAGACGGCGAAAAATAAAGGATGCCAGGGTGGAAATTGAGGAGGGGGGGAAGAGAGGATAAGGGTTACGGCGAAGGAGTTGAAGGGTGGAAAAGAGGAAGAAGGAGGCCACGTAGAATGAAGCCAAAACAAATTTAACGACGGAGTCGGAGATAGCGATTCGTATAGGATCCCTCTTACATTCACGTATATATATTTTATATATGCTTGGGGAGTTATAGGATAGGTATATGAGAGACTTGACAGGTAGGGCTCTCGTAACTCAGGAGGCGGCTTTCCGCTCGGCACTCACCGGCCTAGCCCGTTTTTCACCCTCTCACCTAACTTCAACGAATATCCCCCCCGATACTCCTCGTTCGAGTACGCGCGTGTGAAAATATGAGCTCCTCTTCCCAAAATGAAAAGATACAAGGCCTACCTACCTTCTTTCCATGTTTTATTATTTATCACGTTCAACGTAGATTCCAACATACGGGATTGTTAGGGGCTTGAAGTTTCCATCGTTCAGACCTAACGAAATTTTTCTTCTCGACTAAACTTTTTTCTTTCCAAAATTATGGTTTTGGTAATTCAGAGTCGTATTTCCCAAATTTCTTTTGACCAAAAAAAAAAAATCAAAGGCTGAATGAGGATTTTGAAAATTTGTCTTCTCAAGTTTTTAGGTATTTGATATTCCGAAATTATGATTTTGATAATTCAGAGTCCTATTTCGCAAATTTCTTTTGACAAAAAAAAGTCAAACGCTGAATGAAGATTCTGGAAATTTTTTTTCTCAAGTTTTGATATTTCTTGACTATTATTAAAGAAATGACGAATTACAGTTTTTTTTTTACAACTTTAAACAGAAAACTGAGGAAACAATAAATGAAGTTTGCATCGTTGCACTTAAACGATGCAATTTTAACGTAATAAGAAAAAAAAAGTTGTTCAGGAATGAAGAATTTGAAAAGTTTTATTTCTCGCGAGTTCGCAGGTAATCGTTATTTCAAACTTTTCACAAGTAAAATTATACCGTTGGCAAATCAAACGGATCGAGTCCGTGTCCCAAAGACAAGCGAAAATAAAAAAGACAATTTAACGGAGGTTTTAGTTAGCGTCTTTCCTCCAGAGGATCTTGAGCGCTCCAGTCTTCGTGGTTGAAACCGAATCTGGAAGAAGCCAATTAGAGGTTACCTGGGAGGTTTCACCTCGGCCTCGCGTTATCCTAATCGACCTACTTTGCGCACCGCGAAAATTGCACCCTTGAGAAACCACTGACGTATACCTACCGTACCGTTCCTCGTAAAACGAATATGACGAACCGCGTGTTTCATACCGCGAAAGGGTCTCGCCTTGCTGAGTGAGAAGGATAAATTTTCCTCGTAACAAGGACGTCTATCGAGACGTCTTTCGACCTAGTTGAACGACCGCGGAGAGGCAACTCTGATAAAACGTTCGCAAACGCCCCTCGATATTTTTGGAATCACTGGCGAATCGTATTCATCGCACGAAGTCTCTTTTCATTCGGAACCGAATTTGTCGACGTACAATTTTTCATTCGTAAAATCCAATGGTTTTTCGAAAAAAAAAATGTATTTTCTCATTTTTATCATTGTTGAAATACCAAATATGTACAAATATTCCAACGCTTAACTAATAAATAAATTAAAACGAGTAAAATAGGTTTTACTTTTCTAAATAAAAATAGTAAAATAGTTTGATATATAAATATTCAAACGCTTTTCTAACAAATCAGTAAAAATAAATAAATTGGTTTTTACTTGTCTAAATAAAAATATGAAAAACTAATGAAAAAATCGAGGAGAGCAATTTGAAAGAATTATTATTTGTTGCGTATCAATGATTTTTTTAAATTTTCTTCTCTCTATTATTATTTAAGGCCTTTTTAAAAATCGATGTCAAAATACTTTGATAAAAATCCGTACTAACATCCAAGCCTTTTTCGTACTCAAAACTAGTCAAAAAACAAGTCGATCAATTTTGAAAAATTAATTATCTCACACTGTCTTTTCCTACACTTTAAAAATTAATATTTTAAAAAAAGTTTTAATTCATTTTAATTCACCAATGATCTTACAAAAATACTCATATTATTTTCGTAACTGAAATCCATTATAGAAAGTTGTCACAATTTTCAAGAATAACATATTTTCGTTGCATCTCAACAATACCAGCATATCAAGGTCATAGATAAGTCAGCATTTGTTCGTTCACGGTACGAATTCAAAGCTTCGATATTTCGAGTACAATACGTCGGTGATGGGGTCCGTAACGAAGTTTCCACAGGTGAAAACGGCGCTGCTCTGTATTCTCCCGTATACATAAATTCGTCTGCATTCTCTAAAACTCAAAATCAATGCAGTCGATACCGGAAATGAGAAGGTCCGCGAGAGATACAACGATTCTTCTGATCTTTCATCAATTTCCTTAATTAAGAAGCAACAATGGGAATGTTCCGTTCAGCGAAGCCAGAAATAAAAATAAAGCATCGTATCTCTCTTACAGTTGAATCGAGAGATTCAACGAAACGAAATTTACTCTCTCACTTCTCGTATAATAATCCGTTCCCCCTCGCGGTATTTCCATTCGAATGAAAATACTTTTCCTAAGATACATTTATCTTTCATTTCGCAATGTCGGTTATCTCGATAGCGAAGATGAAATGAATAACCTTCCAAAGCTGCACTCCACTTCCTAAGAGCGTTCAAATAAAATATACGGGATGAAGCGGACGATCTCTCGAAATCGGAATTATTCACGTTCCCTTATCTCCCTCGAAGAATTTCACTTCGCTATGCGAAAAGATCGAAGCGACGAACTCTACCATTTTTTTGCCAATTTTTTATTAATTCTCTTTTTTGTCTATCTGCTTTTAAAGAAAAGCTTTAATTTAAAGAAAACAGGAACAAATCCAAACGTTTGTTTTCTTTAAATAATTGATTTTTAGTTATAACTAATTATACCACGTTTTCATTAACTTTTTACCCAACTTTTGACCCAACTTTGACAGATTCAAGTCTCTAAATCATCCGGATCTTTTTGGCAAACCAATTTATTTATTTTTACTGATTCGTTAGAAAAGCGTTTGAATATTTATATTTCAAACTATTTTACTATTTTTATTTAGAAGAGTAAAACCTATTTTACTCGTTTTAATTTATTTATTAGTAAAGCGTTGGAATATTTGTACATATTTTCTATTTCAACAATGACAAAAATGAGAAATGAGAATTTGGCAAACGTTTTTTATAATTAAGATCCGGATGATTTAGAGATTTGAATCTGTCAAAAGTTGGGTCATAGACAGACTAATACATATAAATAAATCAATTAAAAATACATGATAATATAAATAAAAGTGGAGTCAAAAGCACTGAATAATTATTCCTAGCCCCATATCGATGATCCTAAAAATTTGTGATTATGGATTTCCAGTAGCTATGAAAATACCTGTCAAGTTAAAAATCTGTATGGTGTTAGGATATAAAATATTTCACACTTTTTACTCCCTTTACGATACGAAGAGTATATTAAACAAAAACAAATACTCAAATAATTATTTTTATTAAGATACCATGTCACTAATATTTTAGCCTACCATTTTACTACTATTTCACTCACGGAGATTTTTTAATGCGGCGCAAACAAGGAAACGAAAGAATTGATGATCATTCTTTGATTGATCGGTAACAGTATCTAAATTGTCGAGGAAGAAGGATACGAGAGTCAGAAATCGAGGGAAAAAAAAAAAAATAATATCGGGAGTGAGAAAATGGTACTTCGCTCGTCGATCAGGTGAAAAACGTCACTCGTAAACTCCGGTCGGTCGATTACCGTTGAATCCCGTAATTAATCAATTGAAAAAAGAAAGTACTCGGTGACACGATCCATCGAAAGGATACTCGGTCTTTTCCGTACGTCTTTCTGTCTGCCCTCCCCCCTTTTTCCTCCTCCTCCCTCCTCCCCCCTTTTTCCTCCTCCTCCCAGTCTCCTTCCAGAGTTTCATAGATGGGACTTCTATATTCCAGGATTGGGTGACGGTGAAGAGCAACGTCATTTCTATCATCGGTAGAAGTGGGTCTCCGGCAGAGACCAAAGAGGGTGAAAAGTGGATCGAGCGCGGGCGCTCTGCCAATTCTTCGCGATCGTCGCTTATCGCGCTCTCCTCGAACCGGCGTTTTCGCTGATAAATAAAAAAGAGTCCAGAGGAGGGCCAAGAGAGAGAGAGAGAGAGAGAGAGAGAAAAAGACGTAAAAGAGAGAAAAGAGATGTCTCGGAACGAGGACTGTTCGAGATAAGGACGAAAAGAGTGAGGCGATGGCCGATCGATTTTATACACGAATCGAGCGAAGAGCCCTATCGTACGGATAAGATTGTGGGAATATTATACATCCCTATGGTTTATTTCGTCCTCGATGCCGGTGGAAAATTTTTGTTCGTAAGCTTCGAGTTTAAGCTCTGCCCTGTCTGCTACATCTCACACCCCCCCCCCCCCCCCCCCCCCCGCCTCTTTCTTCCTTCTCCCTCTGTTGCATACAATTGGTGTTGCAGACACGCGTTAAGCACTGAGCAAGGCTGTCAGTATATTTACCAAATTCTTCCTTTTCAGTTGCACCGTATTTATGAAATTTAAGAAATTGAGATCGACGCAACGAAAATTACAGAAAGTACTAGATATTTATCGATCCTATCGTTTTAAATTTCCCCTATCGTTTTTAAATTTCTCTTTTTTTTTTCATTGAAATCGTAAGTACGATTTTTTGATAATTATACAAATATTTATTGCGACAACGTGGAATTTAAATACTGAAAAAAAATATTTCGACGAATAATGGATCTGAGGAAATTAAAAAGAATGAGAAAAGAAATTTCATTGCGTTGCAGTGAGTGTAAAAAAACCCGAATTTGTATTTCCGAAACTAAAAAATTTCGTAAATATTTTGTTAGCATGGACTTTACGAATGTTTGTAGTTTCGGAAATCGAAATTCGGGTTTTTTTACTCCCCGCCCCCCTTGAACCAAAGCATAAATAAATTATCATCGCCTCTCTCTCTCTCTCTTATTAATTTTTCTCTCTCACTCACACAATTTCCTCGAGACTGTGTACAATAGACGAAAGTGGTAAACGTCAGAACTCAGCAGCAAGGTACTCCTTGCAAACTATTGTTCGGGTTTCTAGTGAAACTGGCTGGCCGATATTCTCGAACGATTACGAGACTGGCTGATTCTGGCACAGCCACCGGCTAAAATCGAGGGGAGTTGGGGTACTATCCATGAACTGGTCCATCTGATAATCGACTAATGTGCCACGTCGTTGTTAAACCAACGGGCTTGTTAGCCGAAGCAGTATTTAACGTTCGTCTCCCTCGTATCGTAATTGTGTCTCCTCTTTTATAATTCGAAATATACGGGCAGCTACCCGATATACGAATTATCGGAATTTTCATGGCGCACGCTTTCGTTGTTCATCTTCGAGGCGGGAAAAATTCCAGTGGAATCGAGAGACACAGATAAATCGGGAAAAATATTTTAAAATCTCGTGGAAACGAAGTAATGAGTAATTTTCAACGACTGATAGATACGACTAATTGGTACCGCGCATTGTTCACCAATCTAATTGTCCCGTCTACTGAAAAACTCCGATCCCTCCGAAGTTGCGAAATTTTATGGACGAATATCGCTCTAGGGGATATTGAGAAAGAATTTTGTGGAATACAAGCTCTACCGAAATAATTACGTTCGCGTCTCGAGTATCAAATTATTACGCAGATAATTGACAGTTTCGTTTAGTTTTTTACTCCCCAACTCGTTCAACTTGTCTATTATAAAATTTCGCAATCGAAAATCTGTTTCACTGCTTGTTGCACATTTTTACTCACTCATACTGGAAAACGATATATTTCTTCTATATCGTCAGATTTGATTGCAAAATTCATTTTTTTAAATTTAATTATCCATGATATATTCCTTTTTCAATTATCGCCAATAACATCCAATAAGTATTTATCACATTAATTTAAGAATTATAAAAAATGTTAAAAATATAATTATATTACAATTATTTAATAAATTTACAATTTATATCTAAAATTATAATCTCCAATGAATTAGCAAATCAATTATAAAAATCATAACGATCGAATATACAAAAATGATGTATAATTAATTATAATGAAATACATTGATGTTTTCAATTCATTTTCGGTTCGTAAATGGAAATTATCTTCGTTTTCCAAAACAAAAAACAGTGCAGGACGGAAACACGAGATCATTTTTGGATTCAGCGTTTCAAGAACACAAAATTTATCAAAAATATCCCATGCAGCTAATATTCTTTTTCAGGCCTCTATTATTATTAATAATAATAATAATATTATTATTATTATTATTATTATTATTATTATTATTATTATTATTATTAAAAGAACAGAAGATTTGCTCGAATAATAGTACACAGAATTATTGCAAACGCAGGGTTGATTGCTCGAGATAAACTCGTTGATCCGGATGACAGTCCAAGGGAAAATGTGTAGGTGAGTTCCTGGTTCTTATCGTATCCCTGCAGGGATTTAATAGGGAAGTCGTAGACTTTCTAAACCGTCAGCGAAGCCCTATAGTCGCGCGTTATCTTTGAAAGTACGGGGTGCTGATGAGGCTCGGATCAAAGTGAAGATGGTTGGTTGGACGGTTGGCAAAGCGCAGGCCTATATCTCGGTGGATGATGCCTAAATCATACGGGGAAGACTTTGATCAGGTCTTTTTCGTTTTTTTTTTTTTTTTCGAAAAAAAAATATCCTGATCATTTTATCTCCGTTCTTTTCCGAATTTCCCCCCCCAACCTTTTTCGAAGTATT
>JAPYZI010003389.1:0-17988 GCA_030523105.1 Ophioninae sp. A BG-2022a | reverse complement strand
AATTTTTCCATACATACCCCTTTGCGTTTTTTTTAGCGATTTTTCAACTGGACTTTCCGGGAAAACTATAACAGATATCGATACGAATCCAACGCCATTATCTAAGTTAGGCAAAAACCTTTTCCAAACTCACCAATTGAAACCCCATAGCATAAAAGGCGCCTGCTCTCCGGCCCTTTGAAATATCGTGATTTTTGAGATTTCGGGAAAACGGGCCTGGGAGGTCGAAAAAATTTTTTTTCCGTTTTTGATCTTTTAAAAGGGTATGTTTCATCGGAAATTTTCCGCTGATTACGAACATGCCCGAGTTTTTGCCGAAAGTGCAAAATTACAGTGGGAAAATGCAAAAAACTTTTGTCAAATAGTTTTTTTACATTTTTCCTTAGAAATGGAGAGTTCAAGGCGAATCGAATGGTGGATTCATCTTCAAAGTATAAAAATCCATAGACATGAACCTGCGATATGACACTAAACGTCTAAATATAATTATTACCACTTCTGGCTGCCTTTAGAAATTAATAATAATTCTGGCGTTAATCCGGGAATTCTCATATTAATTATATTATTTATATTACTATACTGTATAATTCGAAAACCGATAATTCTGCCAGGATGAAATTAACGCGTTTTTCCGCGTGGTATTTTCGACAATGATTCAGTTAGAGACTCACGTGCTTGTGCCTGTGTTGCATATGCGACTTTGTACGGAAAGGGGAACGGGGTCTGTGTTTGTTGTTAGCTACGCCGGTCAGCGGTGACGAATTCGATATATTCGCGTTCAATGGATTAACGACGGTTTCCTGTGAGCCAACGGCGGCTGCATCGACTTGATCCTCGTCGAGGCTAAATATCAAATCGGCGTCGTCTGAAACGTTTTTTTAAATGTTCAATGTACATATCTTATTACGTTGTCAACGGGAGCTTCGTTGTATAAACAATTTGACAAAGATAGTTTTATGGCCGTTGATGATTGAAGTTTTAGCGAGTGAAAATGACGAGCGCGCCAACCTGTTTTTTTAATTGGATCTTTGCTCGTCGAGTTAGCAATAATTTTCCTCTTATACTTGCTGAATCTCGTTGGTTCACCGAGTCCCAAAGCCATACCGACCACCGACAATTGAATTTCATCTTGCTCGGGCAGAGCAACTTTGAATTGCATATCGCAGAGAGCGCACGGAACCATTCTTCGTAGTTTGAACAATACTGTCTGGATTTAAAAAAAATTCAAATTGAAAAGAAATATGACAAAAAAAGAAGTCTTTGAATGGATAATCTCGTTGCACCTGAAGCATTCTCGCGAAGTATTTCGACGGCATAGATGCAAATTGTCCAGCCGGTATTTTGGCTCTCGATATCTGCGTGAACATCTGGAGATTCCGTACAATTTCGAGATCCTCCAAGCCTGGTATACTTTGCGTATTAACAACGTGAAAATCGTCGGGTGGTCTCTCGTCCATTAAAAGATTTATACGATCCATATCTTCGACGTCATCAACCTCGAGAATGCAAGCGTCTTTGGTACCAACACCAAGATCCAGGTCGGGTAAATCATCGTCGGATTCATCCGTGTCAGATGTCGTTGTTCCTCGACCGTTTTCCACATCCTGGCGACCACAAATTCATTTTTATATCGCAAGTTTTCTATCAATTGTTTCCAATCGCTTGGACCTGAAAAACTTCTGGGACAGGAAATCCTAAGAAATCCTAGAGAATCCTATAAATAAAAAAAAGGTTAATACACGTTAGACTTACGACGATTGGTTTGAGTCGATAGAATTCTCGATTCTTTCTGACTGTTTCGATGAGATTCTTTTGTATCTCAGCCAACTGTTCCTCGTTGTGCCAAGCGTTACCGGATGCTATTTGGGGTACGGAAGGAGTGGGTAGAGCGGTCAAGTAAACCGCAGTCCCAACAGCCATACCGATAACCAATCGTTCGCCAACGGAGACTTGAACTTTAAGTCCAAAAATGGCGTTCATGCCTTTGACCTTGAGTTTGTTGAGAAGCAAGCTATGAAGTTCGTATTCGAGAAACGGCAGGCAATCCGATATCTCTTTAGCGTTCAATTCTCCCCGCAAGTCCCTCTTGCATTTGCAAACGGTCGCTTGTAAAAAAACTCCTCTTCCGGTCATCGGTATATTTTCGGGCAATTCAATGGTGGTGAACAATACGTCGGGAACTTTGGCGCGTTTGCATATGGAACATTTGGATACGTCGACGCGAAAGGGAACGCTGGCTTCGCTGTAAGGCAAATGGCAAAGAGCGCAAGCGCTCACGTTTCCCAAATAAGGAATTTCGTGATCGTTGCTCTCCGAAGTTCTCTTCAATTTTCCTATATGCTGCTGTTGCTGCTGCGATTGCTGTTGTCCAGGCTGAACAATCTCTTCTATCTTTTCTGGCTTTGCGATCGAGGACTTTGGTTGTACTTTGTCCCGATCGCTGTCGGCCGATGTCGTCATTATCGTACGACTCAGCACAACGTTGTCCTGATCTTGACTCGTGTTCAACAAATTTATCACCGCCGCGGTCCCCGAAGCGTTCAGCACGCATACGTCGTCGCTAGAAAAAAAAGGTCAACAGTTTAAAGCGGTAATCTCGATGCAAGCCAGTCGTGTAGCGAAAAATGTCTATTAGATTTTTTACGCGTTTAATAAATCTAAATCTTATATATTTTCTGTTGTATATATCGATATAATTTTGCACCTACCGATGCAAAATTGCCTTGAGAAACGTCGATTTTCAAATATAAACAACTCGGAAATTAGGGTCGATGAGTGGCATTGCTGTTTCAAAGAATATACTAAAATTCAAAATATTTAACAAAAATCACTTAAATCTTATAGGTTGACCCACCCCGATGGGACTACCTTGATTCCATCAACAATTATCATTGCATTTCCGATAAGCCGGATCTTACCATATGCTGATTTCTTCTTTATAACCGAGAACGACGTTGCACGCCAGAGCTCGAGCATGCGACCTAACTTCCATTCGGATTTCCGTCCACCAAGCGTCGCGACCCTCCGGTTCCTCCAAATTTGTTATTCTTTCCAACAGTTTAACGGAGCGAGCGCTCACGAGGCCTCCGATGTTCAGAAGAAATCCAGCAGGATAATGTTGCATCGTTATGAACGGATACTCCAGCATTTCCATGGTATCCTGATTCATAGTCCTCACGATAGCCGTCGAGGGCCTTAAATGTCCACCCATCGATCGATCGCTACCAGCCAACGAATTGCCTGAAGTTCAACATTTCCTAGCATTACTGCTGAACTCTGAATTTCATCGCGCTTGTTCCACGTAAATTCCATTTGTGTTTCGTATACCGTACCGGTTTCGTTACTTCTTTACTGGTACAATTAGAATTAAGGGCACGACGAACATATTACCATGTGACAAACGAGTGCGAGGGAGATAGTCGAAACTTTGCAAATCGCGATTTTCCAATAATGAAACGTTGTCATCCAAAGTGTCAAGCAGGAGGCCTTCAGTGCCATCGTCTTGAATGCACACAACAAATTTCACACCGATTCGTTCAGCCGGTTGAGAGAATACTGGCTTCAATATTTCGAATTGCCAGAGATGTGCTCGCTATGGCCTTAATAAGTTTATTGTTCCACGCAACGCATTTCTCAAGGTCAAGGTCGGTTCAAGAGTACGTACGTTTGTCTAGCAGGATCACGGGAATAAACATCGGGTCGAGTATGCGTGTTTTGTTTGAGCTGGATCGTAACATGCTTTCAAACAGGAATCCGCACGGAAACAAGATTCGAAGGGTCATTCGAGACCACTTTAGCAGTAGTAACAAAACTGATCACTACTTCCAGCAATTTCCGCAATCTCTTTTTTCCTCGTTCAAAATTTATATTCATATATTTTTTATACTTTCTGCAAGTTTCGCATTTTTCGGAGGTTCATTAGTGCCCGACAGATCTGTTAGAATTTTTTCTACGCGAAATAACCGTTTTTTTTTAGTGCACCACTACGCCACTTGCAGCGCTTGTCTTTCTCTTACTGATGCGCGCGCAGGTGGTGCAAGTGATCACGTCGAATCGGGCATTAAAATCTAATAAAAATTGCAATTTTAAGTAGCTAATTTCAAGCTCAATTTTTAAACAAATTTATGATGCAAACTGAATTTATTTAATTTGTAATGAAAATTTATAATCATAATGAAACATTTCTAATGAAAACATTTAAAGCTAATTTAAAAGCTAATTAAAATCCTCTTATTCGTACAAAAAAAATTTCTCGGTTATTTACTTCTTCCAACCGACCAATTTGGAATTCCGTATTAAAAAGTTGAGAATACCTCACAAACTGCGAAACTCTTAGCCCGATTGGTTTTCATCAATTCGAACGGCACGTTACGATCACCAATTCTCTGTATCTGTACTTGACATCGGAAGAGCTATAACCTCTTAAATTATCACGAATTCTCAACGCGGTTAAAGAAATGGTTTCAGCCATTGGCGAAAAATTCAGCGTGATAAAAATAAAAAATTAAACGAGCAAAATTCGAAGCACACCTGGTCCTGCACAATTGTACGCAAACGCCAATAATTTAGGTCAGGTTTGAAAATTCATGCAAACAGATTACACGTCGAATCGTGCATATTATTGAACTACATCGAATGTTAAAAGTTCAAGGGGGGGGGGGCTAGTGGGAGGAAACCGCACTTGTTTTTTTCCAAGCTGTAATACATAGAATAATAAATATACGTGTATGATGTATACGTCAACATCGAGCAATGTAGTTATGTTTCGTAATTGTAAATGATCACTTTATGTACATAATAAGGAAAACACTGACGCGCCCTAAAAGCGCTGAGCTTCTCTTCGTTCGCTTTCGATGGAATTTCGCGATGTCCAAGTGCGTCGTTAGAAAAAGTAACGAACTGTAAAAAATTGAAGCTTTGAATAATGATGGGGCTCGTCAGATCTTTTAGGGCCTGGGTAGTTAATAGAATTTCATTGAATAATCGTGTAATGAAATATCAGCGTTACTTCGACGCGGTACTCACGTTTATGAGAGAATCTATAAAATCCTGGCGGGAGAAATAATGTGAATGGAACAGAAAAACAAAAAAACATAACCTCTTGACGGTTGTTCAAAGATGCAATAGTTCAACGAGACTAAAAGATTCCCGTTTTTTTTTTCTTACGAAATAATTATCGGCTCCTGCGTGAAGTTGATCAGTAATGAAAAAAAAAAAAAAAATGAAGATGAATACAGTATTGGTAATCTACGATCTCAAGGTACTCTCGTAAGATCATGCTCGTGTCTAGCGTCGATACTTTTTTTTCAACGCATGGCAAACGTCCGAATGAAAAAAAAGTATTCTGAAAAATCAACTTCCCTCATTATTAGTTGCTCTGAAGAATCGTGTCCCTGCTCGTAGGATAAAAAAGAAAACGAAAGAAACGAAATTTGGTCGCTTGCCCGTACAAGGGGGCTTGGCGAATCGTATTATTATCAACAGAGTGAAACGAAGATAAACAAGTAAATCAGTGGGACCTCAAACAGCTACAAAAATTCGTAGCTGAATAAGCCCACCCAAAAATGTCAATCGACATCCAGTTGAGGTTCGGATATAGATTCATTATCGTTCAAACGAACGAAAATGATCAACGGTAGATGTCGCCTGGTGAGCTGTGCAAAACTAAGCCGAATGAGATTCCACTGTGATCGTATGTACACGTTGAAAAAATATCCCGCAAGCAAGTAAACGCCGAGCTACGGTCTACCACTCGTAAAGGTCGTTTTCGGTAGAAAGCGCGTCAAGTTCAAAAATCAATACATTTTAATATATATATATATATGTATGTATATTTGATATTTTAATAATAAAATACAAATCTCACCTTTTGGGGTTATACTAAGATCGGAATCGCTCGATCTCCGATGCATATTGGGCGCAGTCGTGCTGTTCTTCGTCGATATTGGGTTAGGAGTTGCCTTCGATCCCAGCGAGGATGGTAACACCGAAGACTGCGGTAACGGTGAAGACGGTTGTTCGTCCTGTTGCCTAGGGGTGAGTATCAAGCAAGGCGCACACGAATCGTCAGTTGTATTAGGTGTGTTAGTAATTTTAGTAATGTTGGACGACGGGCGTTGGCCAAATTTGTCTAAGCTACCGGCGCTGTGACTTTTGAATACCGGATGTTCGATATCCTTCGGGATAAGCAAATTCGCGCATGTTTTGTTACTCGTCGTTTTAACGTCAACATTCGCAATGTTATTATTGATGGTTAAGGGCAAGTCGTTAGGATTATTCAAGGTTATTGCCGAATCGGTGGGTTCGGCGTCCATTTTCGAGAAGTCGTCGTTGCGAGCTGACGAATAATCATTTACGGTTGTATTTTGAGGATCTTTCGATGCAATTGAGGTTAGGTTCGTTATATCAGTTTTAGGTATACTCTCCGAGGACGAGGTCAAGGGCGGAGGGTCACAGGTGAGATTCGAGCTGGAATTTTTAGCTGGAAACGAATGAATCGAGAGAGGGGATACTTTGGAGTGGCCATGTTGCCGATCGGGAGAGCGTGACTTAGAGCCCCTTCTGTGCGGTTTCGTACGATGAATGGAGTCCGGTGATGGTGTGGCGCTAGCGTTAATACGTTCGCGCTTTCTGCGCTGCCGGCTCCTGCTGGAGTCACGTCTGTCGTGATGACCGTGATGAGCCATCATTTTCGTGTCGATTGTTTTGATCAAATCGAGTATACAGTGTTGACGATACTTCCGGTTGAACTTTTCACTCAGCGCGTACTCGTCCGGCTGGGGTTTCCGGTTAGCCATGTTGCCGAACTGTTGGGTCTTCATCTCGTCCGGCGAATGTGTACTGTGCACGTTTATACTCGTAGTTTGTATTACGGGTACTTGCAATCGGGTTGTTTGTTCCTCCGGTGGTGGCGCCACTATTATCGGTATGGTTATTGCGTCAGGCTTTTTCACAGTTTTACTCAACGTTTCGCGAATCGATTTTTCACGATCCTTCATCGGTCCTTTGTATATCACCGTGTCCGTCCGTTCGACTTTCTTTAAAGTTTTCTTCGACGTTGTTCTCTTTACTGTTGGTGATCCATTTTGGACCCCCGTGGTTGGAAGGCGCGACGAATTTTTGCGTTCTCGTTGGGCGTCGGTTCTTGGTCCAGTTTCGTCGGTAACTGAAATCTCCGCGATCTTCGGGCTGCTGGACAATTGTGCATTTTCCGATGTTTTTGAATCCGTCTTTTCGATATTCGTCGTTCGTATATCGCTCGCTGTCGTTACTTTGTCGACGGTTACTCCCAACGGACAAATTGGCTTTCCCTTGTTGTCGAACATCTTTTCAGGGACCCACGCTTTTACAGGCTCCGGGTCTAACCGCGCGATTTCATTTTTCCCACTGTCGAAAATATCCGGTGGATTCGCAGGGATCGATGGGAAGTCCCACTTTCTGTATTCAGGTGATTCCGGCGACTTTTCGATCGGCGAAAAATCCGGTGGCGTTACGTCGGTTTCTATCGGCGTACTCGTCACGAAATCCATGTCGTCGACACTGTCGAAGCGTTTCTGTTTCGACAGGAATTTCAGTCTCACCGGAGATTGAGGGATGCGCGACAACGATGGCCTTGAAAAGTCAGAGTCTTCTTCGCTGCTGTTATCCAGAGGCGTAGTTGAGAATGGCGCAATTAAACTTTCTCGATGTTCAAATTCTATGGGTTTTCCAGGCAAGAGATCGATTTTTTCCAACACCGGTGACAAAGATATCTCTGATATGATATTCGGGCTAATAGCCATTTCTACGCTTTCCACTTTAGTGTCCTCCAGAGAACTGGCTTCGTTAAACGAATTTGTGTCTTCTAGAACATTGTAATCGGTGCTCGAGTTCAAGTTCCGCTCCGCTTGGGAATCGCAGAAATCTTCCGAAGCTCTCTCAGAGTTTTCGTTAATTTGTCGATCAAGAAACGGTGGAATCGACGCGTCGGTATCCATGCTTTTAGCCAATCTTGTACTATTTGAAATGTCCGCTACGGTAAGTTTCACGTTGTCGTCGCCGAAGGAGCTTTGTTCCATAATAAAACGACTATCGTCAAGAATACTGTAATTGGTGCTACAATCCAATTGTTCTCCCATTGGCGAGTCGGCCCTTTTTCTCTGAGTCTGTTCCATCGAAATAATGTTCTTGTTTTTGGCTTCATCAATATCCGTCGAGCTGGTGGATAAAATCGACAGCTCTTTAGTAACGATTTTTGTGACACTGTCGGCCCGAGAAGTTTGTTGGTGAAGACCCACGAGGTTTTCACAAAACTGAGGATCTACCAGGGAATGAAGATCAACTTTGGTGGCTTCCAAGCTTTGTAGACCTTTTTCCAATGAGGGTCTCCGTAGCTCCATGAGTTCTGGAATTCTAGGCTGATCTTCAAGGCCACGATGAAAACTGATCGTCAAAGTTTCATCGCTAGGACTAGTAGTATCTACGAGGGTGTGCGCGTCATCAGGAAAATTGTAATTTGCAGCGAATTCTGAAACACGATTAAGCAACGAAGCGGTAGAAAATTTGGCTTCGTTCTCCACTGGCAAATCAGTGTTCGTTGATGCTTCCGCTGCTTTTTCCATCGTCGACTGATCGGATGAATCAGGAAGCTTTGATTCTAGAAGCGATGCAGTTTCATCAAGTATATTATAATCGGTGCTTGATTCCAAGCTGGCGTTTTGTCGAGACTGAAGATCCGTATCGTCCTCGCGAACAGGAACAATTTCAGCAACGTCCTTGGTCTCGAAGGTTTGCTTGATGATTTTAATGGTAAGCCGAGAACTGCCAGGAACTTGGATACTTTTCGAAGTTTCCGTAAAGCTGGGCAGATATTTTCTCTCGTCGGACGAGTTGGGATCAACGATGGAGCACGTTTCGTCAAGGATATTGTAATTAGTGCTGGATTCGGAGGGATCATCTTCGGACGAAGACGTATCGGATTCTGACGAGGATATCATGGGTATGGATCTGTCGATTGGGTACTTTGAGTCAAAATTCTCATTAACCGGTAAAATTTGACTTTCCAGAATAACGAGATCTTGAGACTTTGGAGTTTCAACGTTCGGACCGTCAGCGCAATGATCCGTGATCGATAGTTCGCCAACGGTGGTTTCATCGAGAAAATTGACCGGGGAAGGAGCTGGAGTTTCGCGATCTTCTTCAACACTGTCCAGAGGGAAACCGGCATGAACGGATCGTATGAGAAGCGCTGCGATACCGTCGTTGGCAGGTACTTTTTTATGGGTGAATTTCTTTCGTCTGATGGTCTGTCGCAGATCGATCGAAGATCTGTTCGACTCGGAACCCGCGAGTGACCACGTGCTTGAATAATTGCTGTCCGGATCACTCTCGTCGTCGAAAGAATCAGCGAATCTTGACTTTATCTGAGCGACTCTTTTCGGCAATATGTTTTGATGGAGATATCGAAAGTTCTTTAATCCACGAGAGAACGGATTGCCAGGTGGCTCGCCACGCATATCCTCCAAAGCTAGCATGTTCTTGAAGGAAGTTTCGCTTATTAGCTCGTCCGATAGTGATAAACTCGAGCCGGTCCCTTTCCTGATCGGTGAACCGTTCATCATTGGGGCGTTTTGCAACGAAAATTGTCGAGCTCTTATCGCAGCTGCTCTGTACTCTGCAAGCTTGACGGTTGCGCGCCGTTTACGCGTCGGGGATTTTTCGTACTTTGGGAATCGTTGACTTATCGCGGTTGGACGAATGTTAATCGGGGAACGCGGCGCAGCCGGGCTCTGATTCGGCGAGCTCGCAAGCAACGGTAAACTGTCGTCGCTCTCGGAACAATCGAGAGGACTCTTCGATTGCAAACCAAAACACGTTAGACTGTAAATCGACATGCGGTTTTTGGATAACAAACAAAACAAAAAGAATCCAAAGTTACCCTCGTCGCAAATTTTCGTGTATACGTTTACCCTTTTTTATTCTCTCGAGGTTTCAACGATACGAGAGAACAAAAATGGTACCTTCGTTTTCTTATATTCAGGTTTTTTTATTTATTGTATTTTCTTTGCCCTACTCACTCCTCGATGTTCGACGTCTCGAGCGGAACAATCGACGTTATGTCTTGCAGCTTCACCAGCGTCACCGCGGTTCCGATACCTCGCGCCACTATTCCCGATTCACCCTCGAGATCGAAATTCTGCACGTATCTGTAAATCGATGCTGCTAAACTGAGCTTGTACTTCAGAAAATAGGATGATATTACGATCTGGATTTATAGATTATTTATATCTGATTTATAAATTATAGAATTTTTGATAGACCTCTCGAAATGATTTTTAAGTTCGAGGGATAGTTCAAGTTCTTTCAAGACTTTCTCTAAAAAAAGTGAAATAATATTTTACCCGATAACTGCATTTCCACCAAGATCCAAAGCTTTCAAGCCAATTTTTCTCTGAACTTCACCGCTCATCTTGAGGAACAAAGTTTGGCGGGCTTCGTTGGAGGCCCGAGGAGTTCTGATTTTGTCGATCCACTTGTATTCAGGATCGTCACTGACGACGAGCTCTTCGACGAATCCGTGTATCACTTGAGCGTGATATCCGTGCGGTATGTTCGGAGCTGGGGAATAAAGTTCCACAGTCTTGCATTAATTTGTAATAGTACTCAAAAGTATAATGGTGTTTTATCGTTTGGTTCTTACAATAGAAAAACTGCACGCCACACGACGATTGACGAAATTTATTGCAGTCCGAGAATAATTCAACTTTTACTATTATGTTTACTTCTCCTCGAATACCGTGCATCGTATCGAACACCGGTATCCATCCGGTCATGACGGAGCCTGGAACGTTAAAAGAAAATCAGCAAAATGGTTGTAATCGTAATTACCTGACGGTAGATCATGGATGGCTATAGTTTGTTTGGATTTGACTCACCACCTTGCGCTCCGCTACTCGAGTTTATGGTAGCCTCCAGTGTCCAAATATTTTTAACAGCCAAAGGCGAGCCGGGCAACAACAAGGGATTGAGATTGACGTAAACTTTGCCAATAGCGTCATTGGCGGAATAAGTATCGTGATCCATTAATCTGACTTGGAGAGGTTCATCCTGGAGCTCTGCGTCGTCCACTTCGAACCTGTACCACTCGGAATTCCACTGTGGATTCAGAGACTTGCGACAAACGTCAGTTTTGTACGTCGTATTGCCGAATTTGATTTCCACATAGGCGTCCGTCGTATCGCCGGAGCGGTCCATTACCGGCAGGTTCCTACCTGCCAGTATCTTCACCTTGATTTTGCCCGGCATGTCTTTCCTCTTTCATCCAATCGATCTTCTGAAACCATTGAACGCCCTGTAGAAATTGCAGTATAATTTACGACGGACGATTATTTATTTTTGTCAGCTTTCGTTGATCCGTATTCGTCATGTCATTTTTGACTCGTTAGAAACTGATTTTTCAGCGATCCAATCAGAGATCTACAAAAAATCGGTATTTTTCCGTAGATTTAACGACGATCGGAATTACCCGCCGAAAGAATTTTCCTAACTCACGCGCGATTGACAATTGAAGGTTAGACTCAGGGGCGATCGAGGAGAGTCGATAACGTTAATGGAACGAAACGTTGGACGGTTACAACACGACGAATGTGTTGAAACGCGAGAAAAAGAAAGTCCCATTTTTTTCGATGACGCGTTTACTTAACGATAGTTTCAATCTTACCTGTTCGACAATGCGTACGTGTATGTATGTGTACGTGTATGTATGAGGATCGAGGGTGCGTGGCGATGTTTTGGATGCTATTTTAGTAAACGGACGGTTCACTTTTAGATTTTTTTCGGTACATAGATAAAAACTTGATCGTATATCCGTGATGACGTGAAAATTAATGACGCGCGGTGGAATAGCCAAAAATAGAAAGGGGCACCAAAATAAACCTTTAATGGGAACGTATACGACGAGATGGTTTCGCTAATTTTTCGATCGTGATTGACCCGGAGAAAGATTTACGAAACAATGCACAACATACGCGGGATTGTGATTTACCGCCGTCGTTTCTTTGTCGTGATTCCTTTTCCTCAACGAATTTTCGTTCCTTGACAGCATCGTAACGTGCGGCGTACTCTGTTTCTTTTTTCGTACAAAACGGTATGCGTGCGTATATATTGATGGAATCGTGGCACCGACCGTCGGTAGTGCAAATTCGCGATTTCACGGACGACCCACTAATATATATATGTATATATATACAAACACACACACACATATATATATATATAGAAGCAAACCTCTCTGCTTTATTCGCCGGGAAATATTCGTACTCTTAGTTGCCGGATGAGGCTTTCGCGCATCGGACGTGGCAACACTGGTGTGCTTGTTTTCTTTTTTCTAGCTTCCGACGTTTCGACCACCCGCTACGAATCGGGAGGAGATTTTCTGTTGTTGTTGCTTTCCGCGAGTTCTCACCGATTATTTTTAAAACGATCTACCCATACGCGTTCGAGAAAGCAAACATTGAAGAAAATCGATCGGGAAACCCAAACAATATGGAGGATAAGGCCGGTGGTAAATAACAAACATTTAAAAGCTCTCAACAATAATACGGTATTTTAACACCCACTATGCTGCGTACTTGTGCAAATCACGCGTTTATTGTTTTCCGGTTTTTTTCGGATTACGAATTATTGTTTCCTTTTTTTTTATCGTCGCGATAATCGATGCAACTATTAATTTTTTTGCATTCGTTTTTTATCGCTCGGTGGCAGTGCCGAATTGGAAAATTGTTTACCTCCGGTCGACCCGTGTCGCGATATAAATTTAGTGAGGTTATGCGTTGATTCCGAATGAATGTGAGGAATTGGCATAACAGGGTTAGGTTTTTTTTTTCTTTCGGTTTTTGCAAGATGCTACTTTATCGCATACTCGGCATTAATTCCGATCCGATTCAGATGATTTTTTCACAGTTGAGATCGATGAGAATTAAAACATCGTTGGTATTATAGCTAACCTATGCTGTTATTAATAGTCATTTGTGAAGGACTCCAATTCTCCAAAAAAGTGAATCGATGAATTGAAAAATGAGTATACCCGTGATTGTTTGAAAAATTGGCTGCGGATATTTCGGACGACGAAAGAAAGGTTCCGCTCCATCCATTCGAACAATCGCTCGTATTTCAGCGAACGAACCGACATCGGCTCAAAAGTCGCTGTCGTCGAGTCACGATCCAGGTTGGAACGACCCGCCGAAATGGGCATTTTCACCGACCGTCACTTCCGGCATTCCGGCTACGAAAAGACTGTTAAACAAGAGGGTAGCGTTCCCTTTGAATTCTGGCTCTCCGAGCGTGGCAAAGGATCAAACAGTGCTCGGTTTATCATCCAATCTTCCTCCTCCCGTACAATCCTCTGGCTTAACTTCGGCACCCCACCGGCCGCTTTGCGCACCAACCCAGAAATTCGAGGAACCCAGTTCCAAAGACGTCTCTATCGATAGGATTAAAGCGCTGGACGAAACGATGGAAAATTTTAAAGCTATGATAGAAAAGGAACCTTCCTCCAGTGGCAAACTGGAGGAAGTCCAAAGAAGACTGGACGTTTTGAAAACTATGTGGAAAGAGGATAAAATCAAGGACGCCGTTTGTTTCAAAGTTCTCAAACTGTCGCAAGGTAATTGTTTAAGTTGCTCTTATATCGTAAAAAAGAAAAAATAAGCATATTTATCGATTTTTTATTAAATCCACAAGCAATCATTCTGCCGTCTATTCTAATTTTTAAAATTCATCGATAGCTTTGTTTATATACAATACTAATACATCAAACAATAAAGAAATCCAGAATGATTGCTGTTGAAGCGAACGGATCCTTAAGAGATCGAAGTCTCATAAAAATGACGCAAACCCTTCGCGAATCGAAATAATGTTTTTTCATAATCAAATATTCTTTTTTTTCGTCGGTTCACAGCCCTGAGATGCAACGACGCGAACGCAGCTGACAAAATTCACGATTCGCTCGTGATGGAACACGCAGCTGTCTGCAATACGTGGATTTCAGCAATAAGGCACATAATTATTGAATCACGGGGGAAAACGGACCAATCGAGTTTAGTCGCAGAGAACGCTGAAAGTTCTTATCTTCTACCACAGTGTGCGAACGAAGAAAGTGGATAAAAGAAATGTGCTGTATGATATAAAAGTTGAAAATAAGTAATAAAGAGATATTTGATAATGATTCATAAATAAATAACTATTAGATAAGTTTTTAGAAATCGGTGATCGAATTGGGATCCGATGTGAGGTTTTTAGTCGTTCCTAGGTCTGTGGAGGGATATTAAGTTTTTATTTCCGAAATGAAATTGAATGTGAAGTCGGAAAAGATGAAACGAAGCAATAAGTAAAAATTGCTGCTGAGGCATGAAAAATGTATATCTACGATCTTAAATACACGAACTGACAAGTAAAGTTAGATCGTAACCAATGAGATACAGACAAAAGCCAAATCGCCTCACGTTCGGTATTTTATTATTGGGGAGGTTTTTCAAGAATTTCGAGAAGAGCTCGATGCATAATTATGGAAGTTTGCCATGTGGTATTCGAATATGTTTCCCCTGAGGAGTTTGAGGTGGTATTCCAAAGCAATGTGATATTCCAAAATTAGGGGTATCGTCGTCTGTCGTCTTATAGCATTTTATACGATCCGAAGGGGGCGCTACGTTCCCCTTTTTGTTTGCTGATGGTAAGAACGTACCTACTTTATCGACGAGTAAATATAGATCATAAATAAAAAGTTATCGAGAAACATAATAAGTACACGCATATATATATATACGTATATATACATACATATATATGTATACATACGTATATTAACTACAATATCAATGAATATAATAACAAAAAGTTATCAACAATAAATGCAACGTGTTGAAGAACGATCGATAATAGGGCGCGACTTACCACCGCGTGATAAAGAAATGTTGGTATCGATTTTTTGCAGCTGAAAGATCCCTCGTTTTCTCGATTTTCACTTTTATGGATTTACATACTTTGATGAATAAATATTTATGGATTTTCACGTGTGGAAGGTCAAAGGTCATCTGGAAATCTTATTAATTCGTTAGCTTCGTTAAATTTTTCGATCGAAATTCCCAAAGAATTCTCCTTGGACATTTGAGTGCAAAAAAAAAACGCGATTTACTAGATTTTTAAGGAATCCCTAGAAGTTTGTTCAAACCATTGGCAACGAAGCTAATTTATCTACGATCCGACTGAAAGCATCGCTCTGTTATCGTCAGTCGAAAATGTTCGGTCTATTGTTGTTTTCTGTCGGCAGCCATCAGTGATACCTCGATTTTCCTAACCTATCGTCAAAATACAAAAAGTGCATCGTTCGAGGACCCAATACAAGGTATTCCCCGGAATACGTGGCCGCTTTTATGTACACCGTCCAATACTTCGCGATGTATTCCCCATGCAAAAGTTTCGCGTTCGATAAAAGTTTCCGGTGGAAGCGCTGACGCGCTGTCTCATCGTGTTTGCATTTTATTGAATTCCTGGGCTTCGCTCGTGTCCCGAAAGCGGCGAAAAGTATGCCGGTAAACACTCGAGGTCGAAGTGGATCTTGTCTCTTTTTACCTCATCCCCACTCCCCCCCCCCCCCCATTCCTTGCCGGTGGTTCTTATGTCTTTGGTGACAGATTCGAAACTGGAAAGATTATTCGATAGTATTCCTTCCTCGAAACACCAGTACTACGAAGTTTCATTCGCGTAGTCTTTTTTTTTTTAGCTTTTCACGAAGTCGTTACATTTTTTATCGTAACTTTTCTGTTCAGGCTCATAAATTCCAGCCCCCTTTTATCATTTTTCACAAATCTACATAAAATGAAAAAATAAAGTTAAAAAAAATCTACAACTAAATAATGATATAAAAAATAACTAAAGAACGCAATATTACCCCAAAAAAAAAAAAAAAAAAACTAAACAAACGCAATTATCACTAAAAATAGCTAGAAAACACAAACATAACCTAAAATAACAACGGAAACACGAGCATAACCGAAATGAACAACAAAAACACAAATATAACCTTAAATAACAACGGAAACGCAAATATAACCTAAATTAACAAAAAAAAACATAAACATAACCTAAAATAACAACGAAAACGAAAAAAAAATCGTTCAAAAACGCAAGAGGGCTAAAAAAAAAAGGAGTGAAAGTAAAGTCCGAGCGAAATAGGCGCGAAGAGATATCTTGATAAGAAAATTTCGCGTGCTTGGATGGGAATGGCCACTCGGTTATTCAACATCCTACCGTACGCGGTCCGTTTCAACATAACCACTGAAACTTTTATAATCCACCCTCGGTATACAGAGGCAACCCAAAATCCTCCACGAATCTTCCTCCTCCTCTTCCTCCTCTTCTTCTTCTTCTTCTTCTTCCTTCTCTTTATCCGGTATACAGATGCCCTCGAACGTTCACCGACCATCATTTATTTACGTTGAAAAGCGTGGGGTCTATCGAGGTCGTATTTCGAATGGCCCTAGTGGTTTTCTAGGATGGTTTCCTTACGGCGAAGTAAACCTTCGGAATGAACGAGTATTTGGACACCTCGCGTTCAATTTACCGTAAGAATCGAGATCCGCAATTTTCAGGTTTTTAAAAACAACAATTTTAAAAAATATATCTTTTTGGAGGTTATGTGCTCGTAAAAATGTTCGATTTAAATTTCAAGCGAATAACGAATCGGTAATCGATCGGAATAAATTTTACGATAATTCGTCTTAATCCTGGAAATTTTTCAAGAATTTCGTGAAAATTTCATTTTTTTCTAATACCCATCCCTGGTTATACCTCGAAAACTTACCACGCGCAATTTCCGTATCGCGTTCGCCCATCCGTCGTGAGAAAATGAAAACAAAAGCTCTCTAATAAGAACCGGAAGTTTTTTGTCGCGAATTTCTATGGACAATGGCAATTGTATCTTCCAACGCAAGACGCTTAACAATACCTCGGAATTTGATATAAATTAGAGCCCGCTGATGCGCCGCCACCAATGTCCAGAATGCAATTGGGGCATACGAACAAACGAGAACGTCCATTTTTAATTTTACTATTGTTAATTGTGGATTGTCAATTCTCATTGAGCGATTGTCAATTTTCGATAATCAATCGTCAATTTTCATTGATCAATTATTAATTTTCAATTATCATCGATTATCCGGAGTTATCGTCAATTATTAAGTTATTATACATTTTTTTAATTATTAACAATTATTATCAATTTTCAATTCGTATAAATGATCAATTAAATGATCAATTATATTATCAATTATTATCAATTTTCAATTCGTATAAATGATCAATTATATTATCAATGATTAATTGGCAATTGCTAATTATAAATTATCAATTGTCAATTTCCAATTTTCAATTTTCAATTATCAAGCGTCAATTGCTTATTACGAACAGTCAATTGTCAATTAAATCGAATAAATAATCAGTACGTGTGATGGTTGGATCATCATGTTTCTGAAGAACAGAAAATAACTCTTTTTAATCGCGAATACGTAGTTATATCAATGTTCAACAATAAAGGTATCCGATTTAATTCGGCAAGGGGACGAAAATTCGTTGATGTCGTTCGAAAGAACGTTTCATCGGAACAAGCCGCGTTGTTTCTCTTGAGTGTCATCAGCACGAAGAAAGGTTTATAGGAATCCGAAGCGGCTCTGGAAAGTACTCGAAGACCACTCAAGATTGAAGGACGATGTCGCGTTCCCGCTAAACGGGCAATTACAACCAGGATCTTGAAGAGTTCGCGACCAGATTTAAATATAAAGAAACTTGAGTGTACCTCGAGTATCTTTCACTGGTATCCTCCTTCCTCAATGTCGATTTTACTTTTTGCAACGTCACTATTAATTACAGAATTTTCATTGATATCGATCAATCGGAAATTTATTTTATTAATTACAGAATTTTCATTGATATCGATCAATCGGAAATTTATTTTAT
>JAPYZI010003388.1:0-17997 GCA_030523105.1 Ophioninae sp. A BG-2022a | reverse complement strand
GGCATCAGTTTTCGTTATTCAAAGTATTCTTTATACTCTATAATGGTGCATGATTGCATACACTCAAGGCAGAAGCTTGTATGAAGCTGATCTGATGTGGAGGTTTCCAGTCGAATTGACTTCAATAATCATTGCTGATGTACTACTCATATCCCATACGAATTTAGTTCATTCGGTTGTGTCGTAACAGTGCAAAAAGATGAAAATGTATTTTGCGTGGGAGCTTTTAACAAATAATAAGTGATCAATGAAAACTCAATTCCTATGCTACCTCCAATCCAATATAGGGGGTTGCTAAAGCCACTGTATCAGCAATTCATTTTATTGGACCCTAATAATCCCAAACAACGAACTTACTTGGCTGATCGTCCTTACAAACTTATGGCATTTTAATTCGAAGAAAAGCTGAGTGTACGTGGTACCATCTTTATTTACAGATATGAATGGACTGTGGATGGAAATGCCAGTTCGACAAGCCTTTCATTGGACACATTGAACGTCAGAAATAAAACTGCATCGGTATACTAGCGATTCCCTCGAGACTCGGATCATCGTAGAAGAGACGCATGCGTATAGGCGGAGCCTTAGAATAAATATAACCAATTTGTCGACACAATTGCAAAGTTTTTTATAAACGCTTTTAATATCGAGACCATAAAAGTTTCCGCAATAATTTACCTCCGCAGTTTTGTTCCTGTTTCAAGTGTTCTTTGCAATTGCACTACAGTGCAATTGCAAATTCATTGTTCTTATGTGTAGATGACAAATCGATCAGTCCATTTTCAGCCACGTCAGTCACTTTTGCAATGACGAGAAATTACGACAATTTTATCAAAGAATAGAAAACACATAATATTTCTTTCTCGGACAGAAATATTATTTTCCAAGAATATGGAAATCGGTATAATGGCGAAACTGCGCATGTGCAATTTTTGTTATACACTATCCACTCCTTTTCATACGTTTCAGGCTCGAGAATGACACGAATTCATCCGCACTGCTCGTACTTCCGCGATATTATCCCATTATCCCTGAAACGTGTTCGATCTTCCCCCACTCCTCGACCCTTTCCGCAACCGACATAGAAATCGGTCCTCTCTCTTTGCCTGTTTTCGATCCCAGTTTAACTTGTCGGTAGAGACGTTTTCCTGAGGAATGTCCGAAAACAAAATGACTAACCAAGAGAAGAGATACGAAGAGTACGCTAGCACGATAAGAACGTTGTTTTTCATCGTTGGCCTTTGGCCTGGTCCAGGATTACCCAAGTTTAGTATTTTCATAATCGCTATGTATTCATTCAGCGTAACCGTCGTCCTATTCGCGAATATTAATTTCATCGTTCACAATTTAACAAATCTGGAGGTCGTGACTCAGGCTATGAGCATTTGCATCAGTGGTATCACCGCGATGATGAAGGTAATATATTTTGGAGGTAAGAACTCTTGCCATAGCGTCTAGTTAATTAGCCTAAAACGTTTGAATTCACCCAAGCAAAATGATGATGTTCGACGATTCGAATGACGCAAAAAAAAACCAATTTATTTTTTCACCTCTGGAATTATTCATTTTGTATACGATAGACGATTTTCTTAGTCCACTTATCGTTCTTTGACGCATTATCCACAATTACATCGAACGCAATCATGACTCGATAGAAATTAGTGATATACAATATATGATACAAATAATTCAAAAAATCAAATCAAATCAAAGCCTATGCCGCAAAATGCAAAATTAGATAAAAATTGATGGGATTAAAAATTAAGTTTATTTGAGTTATAAATAGCCAGTGATTTGAGCTCGAAAATTTAATAATCTCGCTCTTACGTCTCTTTGTGTCTATTTACTTCAAAGGTGACTCTGTTCATACTAAACCGCGATGAGATGAAGAGGACTCACGAAAATTTGGAGAAGACTTTTCGCAACGACTTTTCGAGTGCGGAGTTTCGCAACGTGCTACTATCCCCGTTGAATTATTTTTATCATTCGACCTTCATAATGTCCCGATTCTTCATCATAACACCAGCGATCTTTTCTACCGGTCCAATTATATCGATAATAATTCAACACGCTAAAAACGCAAAACCGATCGAGTACGATTTGCTTTTTCTCACGAAGTATCCCTGGGACCCGAAGAGTAACACGGCGACGTACGTTGTTCATTATTTTCTCGAGAGCTTCGGAGCAATGGCCACGGGTATTGTTTCAGTGAGCGTCGATGCTGGTCTCGGTTTCTACATTTTTCAAATATCGACGCAATTTCGCGTTCTTTCGTATCGGCTGAGTAATCTCAAATCGAGTGACGGTTATCAGCATCTGATTCGCGAGTGCGTTCTTCGACGTCAAATCCTCACCGACTGTTGCGCCTGTCTCGAAAATGCTTACGGTCCGGTCGTACTCTGGTTCATGATTTCCAGCGCGATAAGCGTGTGCGCCAATATTTTTCAAATAACCAAGGTACCTTTTAATCACGAGTGTACAAATAAGAAGTGCTGAAACCGATGGAAATTCTTGAGGGAATGTTTCTAGAAGACGTATATCGTGAATACAATTTTTAGTGTTTCAGAAGAAGTGTTGGAGTATTGGACTTTTATAAAAGTGCCAATAGGAATTCTTTTTTTTTTCATATCGATATGCGAAGTCGTTTGGTTTTCGAAACAACCCACCGATCGAGATGAAATTTTGCACAGATCGTCCTTTTGATATTCTCAAAGAACCACTAAAAGAATTTTTGGAAAGGCGCTATCATTTCGGAGATATAGAATTTTGAAGTTTGTGAGTAAGGAAACCTCCTCTGGTCGTACTAGAATTTTCCACGGATAAAATTTTCAATATTTCAAGAGGAGCACGAAAGAAGTTTTGGCAACTACAAATATTGAAATTTCAAAATTGTTTTTTGTAATCGATCCCCTGCTCCTCGTCAGATGGGTTTTGTGGAGTTCGTTTGATCGTTACGATAGGAGCGCAGTTTAAAAATTAAAAAAATTCAATATGCAATATCTCAAAAATTATTACTAGTAGCCAAAAGTCCTTTCAGAAGTTCTCTTAAATTATTAAAAGAAAGATCTGTGCAATATTCCAGTTTATTCGCCGGGGGGAGGTTGGAACCACGTAATTCAACCATATGCTCGGGAAATCGTAAAAACCAACATTAGCCGGAAGGAAGTTGAACGGGAAGGGCGGGGGCAGCTTTGAAGTATTTTACGGGATGTGTGGAATTAATTCTGGATTTTTCTCTGATCTGTGGTAGATGAGTTCGGAAAGTATCGTAACAGCCGTGCTGTACACGATCGTCAAGCTTTTGCAAGCCCTGTTTTATGGATGGATCGGAACATTTCTTACCAGCGAGGTGGTTTTACGAACGCGATAGATGTTGGGGTTGGAGGTTGGAAAAGTTGCAAATATTTATGGTGGAAACGATTTTTTTTTGATAGACCGAGTCTTTTCGTGATGCGGTGTACAGTAGTGGGTGGGCAGGTTCTGGCGAGATACCTTTTATGACTAGTATTCTCATAATGTTAATGTGGAAACCGCTCGTACTGACGGCCTGGAGTTTCTCCACGATTACGCTGGATATGTTCGTAGGCGTAAGTTTCTACAAAACGATGATTAATTCGACTTTGCAAATTTGCGTTTAATAATTTGTTTGATAATACGTTTAATAATTTTTTTAACAATACGTTTAATAATTCGTTAATCAAAATGATCGTTACTTTCAGATATTGAATACGGCTGTTTCTTATTTCTTTTTGCTACAAACGATGGAAGAGAGTAAGGGAGGTTACAACGAAGAATACTCTACCCTAAACTGAAATGCAGTCACTGCTGAACAAACGATGCTGTTGGCTGGTTTTAATAAATTTCGTGGTTCCAGTTCAACCGAAGAAAATTATCGACCGGAAATTAAATTTTCTTTGGTATGATCGATAAGTGACAATACGAGACTCGATGAATAAAACAATGCAACGTATACGCAACTGAACGATTTTTTTATTACGTAAATCCATTTTATTTCATGAACTGCGAAATAATTTCTATTTTATCATGTGTAGTAGCGTACCGGAGTTTCCATAATCGTTCAATAAGACCGAGACGATAGTTAGGTTTCTTTTATGACCTATAAAGTATCATATGATTTTCTGATTCTCCAGTTTGCCTCGTAGAAACCAAGTGAAAAAGATTTCTTTTCTTTTTTTTATTTTTCGAATTTCTTTGGGCAAGTTCGAGCAGTGAAAATGAAAATGTTTGTTAAGGTCCTCATCGATCTTTAACCTTGATCTACAAACTTTTTGGTAACTTTGGTTAATAACGTAACTTTCGTTTTTCACTTATGCGAACTTCAAGCCCACACGATTTCTGACAGTTGGTCATTCAAGTACCGAACATTTGAAAACACACAGAAATAGATTATACCACAGAGAATATACCAAATATATTTTACGTTCAATCAACTCCTGTCAAGATGTTACTGAAGTTGTAAAAATAGGAAAAACCTTTTAATCCGTTATCACTATCCAGGTTTCACCTTCTTTAAACTGCGTTATTTATCACTCGGCGTCACTTTTCTTACCACATCCTACACCAATCAGGAAGGAAAGCCATCTGAACAGAACGTTTAAAGATTTGCGCGTAAATCGACGTATGTAAAATTTCTTTTCGTGTCTTACAACTTCCGCACTGTACGTCGACCTCTTGCCGGAAGAAGACGAAGAGGCTCGCGGTTTCGCGAAAATAGTTTCTCGTTATCGAATTATCAGAAGTAAAAAGAACGAATACTGGTGGAATATAAAATGTAGTCTTACAAAGCCCGTCTTTACAAAGTCGTTCGATTTTCATATCGAAGTTTTCAGTTGTTAGGCAGCAATCAAAGTCTATTGAATCAACGATTATTTTAACCCTCCCGGAACAACAGTTTGATATGCTCGAAGAAATGGTCTTCAAGCTGCCGGGTGGAAGGTCCGGTTGTAGAGAATAATTAATGACCACTTGAGCCGGGTATAGAAGAAGCCAATTGTCCGGTATTAGAGCATGTTGTATGATTCGAAGCAACCCTCAACGATTTTCATAGGCTTCCGTACAGTTTCGATCTTCGTTTGAGCCAGGATGGTATCAGCTGTCAGCTTGCGTCGTACATTTCTTGGATAGGTATAATGGAGGAGCAATTGCGGCGATACGAGAGTTACGCTGGAATGGTTAAACGGTTTATGCTGATGGCCGGTCTATGGCCTGGTCGCGTAGCTTTTAGATTCCTTCGGTTGGTGGTCGTCTTTCAATCGATTACGAGTATCGTCACGACATATGGTATCATGCGTTTGGTTGTGAGTAATATCGGTAATTTTGCCCGATTGACAAAGAGCTTTGGAATAGCGATCGGTTTCTGTACTATTCTGCTGAAGGTAATATTTTTTTTTTTGCGAACCGAGGGTCATAAGAATAATGACGTGTAACGAGACCGATACGTTGATAGCTGTAACAGTCCAATTTAATTCCGTCGAAAGGTCGTTATCTTCTCGATTCATCGTGATCGCCTCGTAAAACTGCACGAAACATTGGAAGAGCATTTTCGTGCCGACCTGGCAGACGTAAATTGTCGAGCAGCGTTACTATCTCGGATCAAAGACTTTCATCGTCCTACAATCTGTCTGTCCCTTTCGACGCTCGGTATTGTATGCATGTACAATTTGAGTCCGATCATATCGATTATTATTCAACGATTTCACGGGGTCCAAGTTATTCGATATCGCACGCCTTTTCCGTCGGAATATCCCTTCCCAAAGAGCGACGCGTTCTTCGTCGTCTGTTACATCGTCGAAGTAGGGGCGAGTTACGCGGTCGGTATGATAACAGCTAGCACGGATGCCCTGTTCGGATTCTACATCTTCCAAATCGTCGGTCAACTTCGGGTGCTGTCCCATCGTATGTGCAATCTGACGTCATCCGATGATCATTTGAGTATCATCAAAGAATGCGTCACGCGTCGACAAATATTGGTGCATTGTCGGGATCAACTGCAAACTATCTATGGCCCCATTATCCTATGGATGCTGACGTCCAGTGCCCTCATCATCTGCGCCAACGTTTTTCAAGCGTCGCAGGTACGGAGACAAAAAGTTCATAACATGAAACTCGTAGTGAATTATTTCGAAATTAACCCAAACGGACAATCATTCGTGTATCATTATTCTATGAGAAACTATCAGTCCTCGTTATTTTTTCGAGAATTTGTGCAGTTGTTGATATCCATTCAGTGATACCTTAAACCGACACCTTGAAGTGTCAATACTTTATCAACTTACGTCACCTTCACAGTGGTCCTCAAAGTACAAATATTTAGGTCACGTTAGCTAAATAAATGTTTAAACGAATGAAATACAGATTAGCTTGGACAATGCTCCATTGGTTGGTATATACATTTTCATGAAGATAATGCAAACGCTGCTCTACGGAACGTACGGATTACTCCTCACCACCGAGGTAAGCTTGGTCAAAAAGAAGACACCCATCCGCGTGTTTTTCCAATTGTGACACGTTTGTTAAATCGGACAGTCCGAAGGTCTATGCGACGCCATCTACAGCAGCGGTTGGCCCGGCTGCGGCGATAAATCCTTCACCTCCAATGTACTCATGTTGTTAATGTCCCAGCCTTTGACCTTGAAGGCCTGCCGGTTTTACACAATATCACTGGATATGGTGATGGGAGTGGGTATCCGCTGATTCATCGATACACCTTTCAATTCACGTTAAAAAGCTTCCCGTTTGTTTCAGATCGTGAATACAGCTCTCTCGTATTACTTCTTGCTGCGAACCCTCGATGAAAAGTGAGGCCATCAGTTGTAGGATAATCTTGGCGATTGTATTTGTTACGGAATTGAATATGCACGATCCAAGAAGCTTCGTTATTTGCGGATAAAATTGATGGTTCAAAGCGACACTTCACGAGTTCGTTTGTACGATGACAATAGTTAGCTACCGATAGTCGTAATATTAATGATAGTTTCGGTTGGAGAACTATGTTGGAACGCCTGACACACACAAATTTCATCGATGCTTCATCGAATAACTGTGAGATAGAAACAACCGTGGTGACTTTCGTTTTATGACCAAACACCATAGCTTCACTCAATGGCAGTTCTGCTTTTAAAGAGTACCTATTTTAGGTCAATAGAGCATTCAAATCGCATGCACAGAAAATGAACTTCATATCGGAATCAAATAAGCCTCAATACTCGTTTCGTTTGTGAACAAAGTATTCGTGTACCCTGGGATATCTTTTGTCGATGGTATGTGGTCTGAAGTGATTTCATGTTTGTAAACAATAAAATGAATAATGATAAAGCCTTTCGTCATCGAAGATTTTATAATGCAATCAGGATGTCTAATGATTTAGATGATTACAGATTACGTATTGGATAAATTCTTCGCATCTATAATCAATGGTGATATCCTCGAAAAGCAATAGTCGCGGAAGTGGGAGGTCAAAGAAATAGAGATCGTTCGTACGGCCCGGGGCTACAAAAGTTGGTGGTGATAAAAAGACTGTCAAACATACAGTCACATGTAGTTTAAGGCAAATTTTTGTGATGTATGATAAAAATTGGTTCAATTTGTCACTAGGCTAGAGCCAATCTTAATTTTATCAAAGGAGAATTCGTTTTGATAGCAGCGCACCTTTTGAAATATGGTAACAGTACTTTTGTTTGCAAAATTACTATTACGAAATAATCCTCATAAGCGATATTCACAAAAGGAAATGCGCTTGCAAAGCTGAGTTGAGAAAAATGCAAGCATTTATTGCAATTTTACTACGTTCATCAAAAATAAAATTATTTCCAAAAGTATTTCATTATGAAAATGCAAACTTGTTTCCATAATTCTCTTATTTTGGAAATGCAAAATTATTACCAAAATCATTTTATTTTCGCAATGCAAAATTCTTTCCAAAATTATTTTATTTTGGATATTCAATATTAGTTCCAAAATCATTTTATTTTGGATATGTAAAATTATTTATAGTTCCGCCTCCTTCATCAAGTTTTTGTCAGTGACAGTACATCACTGACAAAAATTATTGTCAACGATGTACTTAATATTTTCCCTGTATTTTATTTTCAAAATTCAATCAATACCTTTGAATCATTGAATTGTTATCAATAATTATCCAAACACCCGGGGAAATTACAGGAAACATTCTATTTGTTAACGATTATTTAAGAAAAAATATTCTGGAACTTCTAAAACATAGCAGTCAAAAACAATCCGCCAAGGAATGCTACGCTGCATTCAAAGTTCAACCATTCATAGCTCATGATTGTTCGTTCGATAAGCGTGTCTCGGCTACGAAATGTATTTTCAATCCTACCTGGAATACCATTCTGACGAATCCATCAGAGTGGAAGCGTGATAACGAGCCAACCGGAAGTAGCGTAGCTAATGGAAATTCGGGTCCTCGCCAATGGCGAGACCCACCTTAACGAGTTCTCATCCTCCGCTGACGCCGATCTCCACTCCTAATAAACTTGTGGACTCAATATCTACCGAGTAGTTTTTAACATTGGGAATGCTCAATGCTCGTATGAACGAGCCGAGATCTACAGTTTTTACGACTATTTATGTTTTACAACAGTCTTTGCAGCCTAAGAGTATTTCCAAAAATGGCTACGAGCTTATTTGATATCCTAACAGGATGATTGCACGTAAAGTGCTAGCACGTAATCTGTTTTTTAGGTATTCATACCTCAAGTATTAGATCAGTCTCTTAAAAATAAAAAAATCTTAGGGAAAAGTTGAAAAAGCAAAAAAAAGTCAACAGATCCTAGGAAGCCAAAAGATATTTTCAGAAATGAAAAGACACGAAGTACTAGAAAGATCTTTTAGAACCTAAAACATTTTTTACATACTTAAAATGTTTTAGCTCCTAGCACTTAAGGTCTTTAATGTCTATCATATTTTAAAAGCTTTATCTTACAAATGGATATTGTAATTCTTAAGAACAACCTCTAGGGTCCTCAAGGACCTTCCAAATTCTAAAAAAAATCATTGCCTTCCCAGGAAAATTTTCTGGGTCGTTGAAGAGTTTTTTTTGGCTGTGTAAGAATTTTCCAGACTCCAGTAAAACCCCGATATTAAAAGAATGTTCTTTCCAAAATTTAGTTCATATCCCAAAAAGAATTTTCACGATTTGGAACGATCATTCATCTCCTATAAAAGTTATAGCTTTGTAAAAAAAAAAAAAACAACTGCAGAACCGTACACCACTGAATCAGCACAATGATTATCGATGGTTGACACCGCTAAGGGACTAGGGTGAGAATTTGTGGCCACGAGGAATTCGAAGAAGTATTTTATCCAACTTCTCTCGAAGACGAAGCAATGAATATGGAGTTTGAAAGAGGGTGGTGGCGGTAGCTTTCGGGAAAACCGGTTGCGGTTCTCTTCGCGGTAATGAAAAGTTCCTTAGTGGTGTAGCGGTTGGTGGGTGTACGGCATTGTCCCGAATAAATTAACATAAGTTCGTTTTCGCGAAAGCTTTTGGGTTGAAAGAGAGTGAAAGGGTAGAACTAGGTGGACTCTAGGCATATTGTCTGCGTTTCGGGTATGTGGGAAGACCGATTTCTCTTGCTACTTCCTCTCCCACATTGCGTTGAAGAGATCAATGTGTTGAACTATCGTTTCCAAAGACTCGTACCCAAACTGTCTCTAGTTCCGTTATACACGGTATACGTCACGAGATATTGAACGAGTTAACTCGATACTCTTATTGATATTGAAGCTTAGTTGACAACCAATATGATTTTCCTTTTTACGCGTATTTATTTTCATCCAATCGTTAATTTTTGTTTCATTTAAATTGTTATAAGTTAGGATAGCGAGGAGTCATTCTACGAGGTATGTCTATTAAATGAACAATCCGAAGTCGTAACACTTTTTATTCATCACCAATTACAACAAAAGTTTTATTGCGTCCAATGTACTCCTGTTGGCAATCGCTACGCTGCTCCATATGAAGTTTCCATTGTTGAAAGCAGTGCTGGAAGTCCTCTTCTTTCAGCTAGTTGAGAACCTCCGTCGCTTTTCCTTAAACCGCTTCTACACATTCAAATCTCATCTCCTTCAGCCTCGACTCGACGTTGGGAAATTTAATTTTTTTATTTTTTCAACTCATTAATTGAATCCCTGAATTACAAGTAGAATGCAAACGTGAACAAAATGGTCTTCAAATTGGAAAACCCGTTTTCGGGTTGCACCAGAACTGTGTTGATGAAAAAATCTGATATGATATTCCACAATGCTCTATCTGCGATAGAACATCTGAATTTATTTTCAAAGTTTCTCTACAAAATTAGTTCCTGAAAATTCAACTGAATCAACAATGGCTCCATTCGCATACCGGACAGTATTTCGCTGAAGAATTTCAAAGACTTTCATCGGCGGTTGTTCATTCCAGTGTATCACACAATATTTCGCCAGCAGAGAAAAAAAATAATGATAAATTTCTGTAGCTTCGTTCGGAATAGATATAGACATCGCGCGCAGCAGGGAATTCAGCAAACGAGAGGCTTCACGATGCATCGCACGACCGGATGCTGCTGCACCAGCGGAAACTTTTCGCCGCTTATTATCCGCCGGAATTTAAGGGATGCCTGGGGCTTTTCCTCTCCCTCTCTCTTTCTCTCTTTCTCGGCAGTCTTATATCCTCCCCGCCGCCGATAACTTTTACCAAACTTGGTCTATCCTTTATCTTTCGTTTTTGCAGCGTGTGAGAAAAGGAATGAAATTTCATGAGAGGTAGCAGGATAAAGTGAACAAGTAAGTATAAAGAAGAAACGAATAATCGTTATCACACTCCAGTGGTGTTCAAATGAAAAGGTCTTCTGACATCGACCGCTGATCTAATGCCATAATCGAACACAGCGTATACTCAAGACCGAAAAACTTTTCGAATAATTTTCTGGATCACGGCGTTTTTGTTTACAGCCTCGTTTGTAACTTTTGGTCTTCTGAAGAACAGCCTAAGTTTCCAGAATGTTCCAATACGAAAAAAATTAGAATGAACGATAAGTCATGAGAAAACAAAACGAAGTTATGGTTGAAAATAAAATTAAAAGTCGTAATATTGTCGACGAAATTCGAAATTCCTGAACCCAAACAAACCCAATGAAGACGAAAGTCTGGCCAAGCCTCGAATTTGGAAACGCAATATTGTCGAGAAGGTTGAACACTTCTGAACGCAAACAAACCCAAACAAAACGAAGCTGTGATCAAGTCTCAAATTTGGAAAGGTAATTTTCGTCGACGGGGTTCGGAATTTCGAGGGGTGCACCACTGTCACTCGGTTTCCCCAAATTACACCAAATTCGATCGCAAAGCGTTACACACACACGCGCAGTGTTACCAGCTGCAGCTTGATCTCGACCTCTCGGTGAGTCTCGCACGCGTGTACAGCCCCGAGCTGGAAAGATAAACAGCCCCGATAAATAGCCCCGCACGTACGCAAATACATGAACACAAACGTGCGCAGACGCAATGACGATGAAGGCGACCTGGGCAGGGAAGCTCGTATGTGTGAAATAACGCATGGACGTCGACTATCGATGTAAATCAGCGAGACAGTGAAAGCTTGAAATGGAGAAACGCACCCCATCAACATGATGAGTTTTCGAGGAACTCAGCGAGAAACCCCGTGAGTTATATTTTCGACGTACTCATTAAATTTCGTGAGCGAAAACTGTGACTTTTCGTGGTTGTAAAATTGCTCACCTGCCAATGGCTTTCACTGTCGACAAAATATTTAATTTGGAAACTCGAGGAAAAGTCATTTTCGGAAATAATTTTCTGTATCATGAGCCATCATTTTACGAGAACACGTTAATTACGAAACTTAATCATCAGGAACTCAAATTACCTAATTGACACGTGCTTTTAATGGATTATGGAATATTCGAATGGTCAATAGATTATTTCTATTTCTGTCAATTATATTTCTCTGCTTGTGTCGATGTCTTTGATACTCCACTTTTAATCTATCCACGTCAAGGAATTTTGACAAGCTTTTAACTTGACTTTCTGTAAAATGGAAAATGGAAAATTACCCAGTTCTTGATGACTCAGAGTTCTGAAATTTGACAAACATGCAGCTAAGAAATAAAAATGATTGATTAAAGTTTAGAAAAAAATAAGAAGATATCCATACAACTTTGCACGTTTCATGAAACAAAACCAATCAAAGATTAAAAAGTGGAAAATCATTTTTATGTATATTTTAAAAATTGCTTTTATTAACTGTACTAAAAGAACATTTTTTTCATCCATATTTGACTATAAAGAAAATCTTGGGATGCTCAAAATTTACACATATAATCTCGAAATTCCATAAATCTGTTGACACATCACTGTTTAATTTTCTATAAAACAACTTTAGTTTTTTTTTAAATAAAAGTCCTAAAACAGACTATAAACTCAGAATAATAATTTCTCTAACGAATATTATGCCAAATTAAATACGGCCAACGAAACTGAATTGATCAAATTTATTAAATTCCCTAGATTTAAAAAATCCGAGCGTTTCAAACTTTTATTAATATTTACATAGAGGTAACTCGGTAAAATTGCACAACAAAATGATTTCCTACTGTTCAGTGCACTGAAAGCTTGTTTAGTTTGAATACTTTTCGTTTCACACAAACCATTATTTTCTAATCGAGTTCTCGTCTCGTTTCTAATCGAGCGAATTTCATATCCCAGTCAATAATATGCTCCTTTCAAAGATAACGACGTACCCATTCCATTTTTCCCCATTCCATTCCATATTCCCATCTTTCCCCATTAATATTGAATTTCTGTAACGGCGTCTTTAATTTTCCTCTTCTGATCGACGGATTCCATATCCCTGCCAATTCCATTCAAGCCTATTCCTATATATACTTCGCGTTGAAGACCCTCATTGAGGGATGACAGAAGCCACTTGTTCTTGGATTGCAAACATGGAAACGCAGGGAGGGCACTCAAATTTTCTTTTTTTTTTGTACCTATCAGACAGTAAGAGAAGATCTCATTCGTTTGCATACTTCTGGGACATTCGGGGAATACGGGATGCCTGAAGCACCTCGTAATACCCTGATAGATAGGTGTGAGTGTATGTCTGGGCCCAACACACGCCGGGATATCTTCATCATGACGAGCGCAATCTGGGTGTTCTTATTGTCAGTCGCAATAATCCTCGCGCTGGTAGAACAATCGTCTACTCTCGTCTCGCTCTCCCAAGTGCACATACACACACATGGAAAACCCACTGTACGACTATATACCTGCTCTCGAGCTTTCGTCCGCTCGGATAAGCGTTAAGGTGCACTAGTATGGCAGAACAGCCGGGATGGAAGGTGAGAGGCAGACCTTTAGCCCAAGTGAAACCCATACTTGTCTGTACTCTGTCTTTGTGCACCATAACGGCTCTTGTTCTCACTGATTTTCGGGGATGTAGGTAAAACGATGAAGAGAACAGGACCAGGTTGGATAGAGACGAGACAAAAGAAACGCTACGTCGGCAAATCCACGTTTCGTCCGGACCTTTCACCGGTCTGCAAATTTTACGCGGTTTTTTCGATTTACGTATTTCTCACACACACATGAATATCACATCCACTATTTCGGATAACACTTAAAAACGGCATTACCTGAAAATCGCCTGAACGTCACTCTTGGTTGAATCGAATATCTGAATTTTTCGATAATTCTGCTTATGTCAACAATGCTTCTGTCGAATCTAGTCGTCAACTTAACAGCATATTTTTTAAGGCATTTATTGGAAAGGTGCTTGAGATATTGAACTGTCAGGAAAAAGATTAGTCCCAACCTGAAAATCTTGGATTTATGAGTCTAGATATACAATATCTTGTTTCTTGATAGATAAACAGCTGATTTAATAATAAATGAATATTTAAACGTGGTCATTTTTCACTTTCAATAATAATTAACGTCAAATATTTTTCAATTTAATTGAAACGTTCTGATTATCTTATTATTATCAATAATTGTCCGAAAATCAAATATATATTGATATTTAGTTTAACAATGATTTCTGTCAAACGTGACGACGCAATTTATTTATTTAAATACAATATCTCAAAAAATTGCGTTGATTTAGGTTCATACGCATCGCAAACATTAAAGGCTCTCATAAATTTATATGTTTATAAGTTAAACCTATTCGTCAACGTTTAAAGAATTTTTGCGATTTTTTAATATCTATTTGAAAATACCTTAAAACTGAATGTTTGTATAAAATGAAAAATAAATGTTCACCTTTAATAAAAGTGCGTGAATTCTTATCGTGGTTAGAATTAAATTATATCGACTCATAACTTCCGGTAACCTCATAAATATTTTCTTTAACATTTGCAATTCTTCTCGATAACTTATAATTTATCCGAATGTAAAACAATAAACGCACTTATCTACCTCCCAAAAAAATAACAAAAAAGTTAAACGAAAAGTGACTGTGAAAAAAGGAATTTTTCTTTCGTATCATAAATTTACGTTCGACTAGGTTTTACGACTAAAATTACGACTCAATTTTCCTGATTTATCGATAGTCAAGTAGTTCATCGCTGCCTGATCGTTTCACCAGTCTGGCATGAAACGATGCGTACACCGATAATACCGAACCATGTTGAGAATCCCTCGAGCGATGCTGTACGAAAATATAAGCCAGGTAAATTTAACTGTAGGACCCTTTTGAAACGCGAGTTTCGAAAAGTGAAGTACTCTCGACTACGTACTCGCCATCGCAAGCGGATCAAAGTATTACGAAATTGTGTACCGGACATCCGAACACCGAGGGAATAACCAGAAATTGGATACTGGAGAAAATACCGCATTTATTTATTTTTTTTTTACCATTGCAGTTTTTCATAGCAACAACAACAATGGTACTCTTTAGAACGTTCTATTCGGAACTCCACCAATTAAGACAATTATTTATATTTGTATTCAGTCATAGATTTATTATATCATGCAGCAATAACAAAATTCGAGTATCGACGCAAAAATAATATTTTCGAAAACAAAATAAAATCTAAAACACTCTCATATCGATAGGTGTTATAGTTTTCCCGAAAAGTCCACTTAAATAATCGCAAAAAAGAGACAAAGGGATATGTATGAAAAATTTTGCAAAAATCGTTTATCCAACTTTCAAATTTTTCCAAAAATTGAAAAATCATCGGAACTTGATAATTCAACGCTATTACGAATACTATTGAATTATCAAGTTCCGATGATTTATCGAATTTTGGCAGAATTTCAAAGTTGGACCATACATTTTTTGCAAATTTTTCCACACATATCTTTCCACACATATCATTGGCTCCTTTTGCGATTTTTCAAGTGGACTTTCCGGGAAAACTATAAGAGATATCGATATGATTCCAACGCCTTTGTTTAAGTCCGACAAAAGGCTTTTCCAAGTACACCAATTGAATCTCCGTAGCATATATAAGAAGCTCACTCTACGACCTTTTGAAATCTCGTGATGTTCCAAATTCCAAAAAAATGACCGGAGAAGTCGAAACATTCTTTTTTTCCTTTTAAAAGTATAAAAAAAAAATTGCAAATTCTGAAACAGTATTCCGAGACTCACGATGGCGCCAAACCTATCACAAAAATCTCTGCCCTTAATAAAAGTCGATAATATATAATTCCACCGTTTCTTCGAATTACACTGAGAGAAACTTCTACCCGTCGAATATTTTCGTAAACAATGAGGAAGATTTTATCAAATTAAAAATCAGTGAATCCTGTACCCAGCTAGATATGAAAATGGCGCGAAAACTCCTGGGCTTTGCTCCCGGTTCACCGAGTTACCAAAGCTCGACGGTAGCCATCGATTCTCTCTCCGTTTCTCAGCGCCTGAAGCTGCAAGGGACAAAGCTTCTAAAAGCCGAGAGGAAGATGACGGTGAAACGAGAAGGGAGAGTTCACATCGCCCAAAGACATCGTGTCGCACAGTAGACACATCCCACAACGAAAAGCTCCGGTATGCGGTGCAAAACTCTCCCTCGGTGAGATAATTAACCCCAGCGCCATCTTTCCATAGTCGTCGAAGCGAAAAGCCCCGTGGACGACGAGCGGGCCAATTAATGCTCTACACTACCCTTAACTCGTTGCAGCTGGAGCACCCAGGATACAGGAGAGCCCACTTTTCTTCCAACTTTACAACCTGACGAAGTTTTCTATGACGGTAATGGAAAAGCCCCAGGGGAAACGACCGATAGTCCCGATATTCATCAAGGACCAAAACTTTTATCTTGCGCAGTTGTTACATGTGCCGTTCTATGGAAATTTCGAGTTCGATCCGTTGAAGGAAGTTGCAACCTAACCGTTGTGTTTGACTTTCGTATAATCTCTTTAACACCGGTAGCGATGGGGTTCTTTCGCTTTATCTTTGACATTTTGAATTCTCGAATTTATTTCATTACGAAACCTTAAATGGTTAATCGATTTAGGACAGCGAATATCGATTCGAATATCACATTAAGGTTCAAAAATTAGGATGTTTTCTTTTAAATTCCGGATTTTTTTTGTCATTAAACAAGTAGAGGGCAAACATTATTTATCTTTAGAATAATCATTGACAGGTCAAATTGGAATACTACGAAAAATTATTAAATTATATGGTTAATGAAAAATATACGACGTGAATTCTTTTTTTAAACGAAACGTTCTTAAAGATTAGCCTGCTATTATTTTTCGTTATTTAAAAAAAAAAAGTCTACGTCGAGAACTCTGCGACAGTTTCGAAGCCTTTCTGATCGATATTCGTCTGGATTTTAAAATAGCACAAGCCGCGGTATTACGCAGTGGATTTATTGGTAGCGAGGGCGGAGCTCGCTTACGATTCAAGAGCGTAGTATTACACCATGTATTTACGGGGAATGGAGGGTGCATAGTATTTCAAACAAATGAAGGGAATTACTCCAGCAATTATACGGTTCGCCGTCACACACCGAGCGCGTTAATGAAATTTGATGCAGATTTCGCTTCGCGGGTTTATACGTGCAATAAGCTACGTATACCTGTATTAACGTATCGTATACTCGCTGGGAAACCGATATTACTTGACGGATTCACTGCCGGCATTCCGTAATGTTCATTTTCAGAAAATACTCGTTCAGGGCTTTATTCAATGTTAATCATCACTGATGTATCAGCAAAAATAGATCTCAAAAATATCCAAAAATATCTCGAGAAATATTCATCCGAGAATTAAGGGGTAAGACCACTGAAGAATTTTGAAAAAAATCTGTATTTACTGCTTAAGCAATGCTGCGACATTACGAAAGAAAAACATGGGATCATCACTGATTAAAGGAAAATGAAAATTTTAAGTTAGTCAAACTTTAAACGTGTTTTTCTCGAAACCAAATTTCTCAATCTTGAATAATTTGAATATTTGACAGTAGCTTTATAATTATCTCCTTTATATATCGTAGGGATTTTTCGATTAAAAGTACATTTTGTATTTTATAAACGATTCGCTGCTTATTTGTCAAACCAAAAAACGATGTTTTTTGTGAAAAGTGGGTCAGTTTTACAAAATGTTATTAAATAACACATCTCAACGTACTTTTATATCTAATTAAAAAATATATCTATTCTTCCAGATCTCATACTCTACGAGAAATTTGTCCCCTATTGGAAATTTTAAGAAAAAATAATTTTGATTTACTTCCTCGTTGCTTTTTTGCACGAAAATAATAATTTTAAAAAGTTGTATACTTGAATATATGCTGAATAAATCCTCTGAAAAGAATTCTAATTCCTTTTATTATACTCCCGAAAAAAAAAAAAAAACGTCGTACGGCTTTCTTTTTTGCCAATTATCCCTTAAGGGAATGACGAACGCGTTGGAAACTTTTGACGCGGCACCTCGTTACGTCGGTAATGACAATTTTGGGATTTTGCGCTGCGAGTAACTACCGACGGATGGCGCGCCCCGCACGC
>JAPYZI010003387.1:0-35804 GCA_030523105.1 Ophioninae sp. A BG-2022a | reverse complement strand
CGCAATTGCTCCCATGGTAACCACAACCTGCACAATTATTTTCAAAATTTTGGTAAATGCCGAGCATGTTCCTCTTAGAGCAAGCGTCCTGCATATACAAAATAAATTTCATTCAAAGCGGTTGAATAGTGTGGGAAAAATTAAATTTTGAAATTTCGATGTGGCTAGGAACGTGTTCGTCATTCCCTTAAAAACAAATAATGTGGGCCTTACATGAGTCAGGTACCTTTTACGTACATACGTATGCACCGAAAATTTCGAGATGTGCGCCGCTCCCGACATTCGCCGAACTAAAATGTCTCTATTGTCGAACGATGTTTTCTCGAAATCGTAAACGAATACCTACGAATAGTAGATTCCCACGGATCTCCTAACATATTCGACGGAATCAAATGGTTGTCCCAAAATGTGTGTTTTTAATATAGCTACGCGGTACTTCTCCCCTCCAAGTTGTTACTTTAACCACACTTTATATTTCACAGCATTTCCATCACGACGCTCGCGAAACGTAATTGCGATCCGTAATGTTTTGTTCGGTTTGAGAAATTTTGTGAGAAGACATGCGTTCGTTTATAAATTTCACATTGTCCGACCAAATTTCGTGCAATTCTGATGAGCGATTTCAGAAATCCATGGGTATCTACTATCAAGATCGGCGATCGAGGGTGGGAGGGCATACTGTCCCCTTTTAAACGAAGATTGGACGAATCTAGAATTCGTTTGATTTCGTTAAAATATAATTCGACAAATTTCGATATCATTTCGATTCGTTTGAATAAAATTCAGCATTATTTCATGGGAACGAAGGAAATTATGTTTGATGATAATTACTTGGAGGTAGAGCGATCCCATAACCCTTGTTATCCAACAATCCGCCAACTTTCATCAAGTTACAGTTGTTTTCAATGGCATATTCGATGCCAGTTGATTCCATGAGGAAAGCATAGCCTCTTTGGCTCTTGATAACACGATCGACACCTTCAGCATTGCTCTTTGCCAAAACCGATGGCCTCGATTCTTGCATCGACGCCCACATACGCTGATAAGTCGACAGATTGGAACCCTATTGATCATCAATCGACGTTAAGTCTTAGTTTTTGTAAAAAGACGGTATTTCCGGATAGAGTTATCAGGCTTGATGAACCTCCATCCAGAAACCGTAACGTCTGTTCTGATTCCAACAAAAAGTTCTCGAAGGCTTAAAACTAAGATCAATCTGATATTTACTAAAAAGTGAATTTTCATAGGTCAAGCGAACAATTGGTACCTGGAAATAAGCCGCGGTTGATCCGCCATCAACAGCGCCATATTTGATCTTAGTTTGGGCAGCAAGCTCTTCAACGTTGTCGATCGAAACGTCCTGCTTTGTGGCAGTCAAAAAAGCCGCCAGGTTAGCCGTGTACGAACTAACCATGATGAGAGTGAAGAACCACCACATACCGGCTACCATGCGAATTGACGGCGCTCTTTGGACAAATTTCTATCATCCGTTTGTATTTCTTCGTAATAATTTCTCTCATTCACTTTTTCTTTGACCGTGCGTCTTTATAAGCATTTTTTTTAGAGTTTTTGCCATAAATCATTTCGAAGTGTTTTCGCAATAAATCATTTTATATCGTTCTTTATATATATCGAACAATATGAAATTGTTTACTGTTTAAACTTTATTTGAATTATTTCTTAAATGATTCTATTTTGCTTATTGTTTAAACAAGTGTATCATTTTATTTTATTCATTATTTGTACATTTTTATTTCGTTTATTGCTCGAACGATTTTATTTCGCAATTTTATTTTGTTCGTTGCTTCAACAATTTAATATTCTTTGTTTGGAATGAATAATTTCATTATAGTTATCTCCAATAAACATTTCCATATTATTTATCCGCAATACAACATTTTTTTACTTTGTTTAAATTGAAAAATTCAAACTTTAAAAGTTTTCTTGCTTTACAGAATTATATTGTTTATTCAAAAAATCAATATTGCATATCTCCGATAAAATGCATATCGGATTCTAAAATAAATTAGCACACGTGAAAGTAATCGAAAAGTAGAGGGTAAGTGTGCTTTTTTCATATCTCAGTATAAAGTGGTTTCCCTAATTGTCAATATTAAAGTCTAATTTGATGCATTGCACAAAGAGGCAAAATTTAATAACAACGCGGCTCGCGATGTTTCCTCGTTAGAAAATTTTACGGGACGAAACAAAAGCCGTGTCTAAAACTGAGCATAATCGAGCTGGATGTGTACCAGGTTCCACCTCATAAAGTAGGGTATGTTTGGGCTGCTCTCGAGGAAGAGGAGCACGTTCGGTCTCTTGTATGTAAACGATGTACGTTGACCAATGCTTCTCTTTGAAACCACACGTACATACATACTTATATATGTATGCACATGCATTAATGCATGTTTCAGCCCATGTGAACGCATATATGTACATATCTACTACGTACAAAATAATTTTTATTTCTTCCCAAAATTTCGTCTGACGAATTCGAGCTATGAAAGCCACGAAAATATTTTTCAGGGTGCTTATTAAGAGACGCATGAATAATTGTTCGGAATTTGATGAGTCATGTTCAAAACATACATTATTTCGACGATTCTGCAAAATATAATTATAAATCCCTAAATAATTGTAACTGCGAAATGTAATTTCAAACCCCTAAATAATTAAAACAACAAAAAATAATCTTCAATTCGTAAATAATTGTAACAAATGTGTGAAATATAAATATCAGTCTTTAAATAATTGCAACAAGCCTGTGAAATACAATTTTCAATCTCTATAAACTTCAATCCCGATTCAAGGAAGAGGAAACTGTTGAACGTTAAATTGGACCCTTTGGTCTTAATTGTTCGAAGCCCTGAACGTCTGCGTTGGTCTGGGATCTTTAAACACCTTCAAAGACACGAAAGGCAACAAGTATCAAACAACATGGAAACTTTGGATTGCAGCAACCCTCCTTAAACTCGTTTGTAATAAAAACAGAGAGGTATACCTAAATCTGGCACGAGCAAAGCAGTTTCTACTCGTGTCGAAGAAAAAAGTGCGAATATATCGATATAAATGGTTTTGGGTAATGCAAAGCTGATAAAGAGGGTCGACGTGACCTTTTTACCAAGTTTGTTTCGGTTTACTATAAGAATATCGAAGCGATCGTTTTTCCGGGTTCGTTTGGGTTTGTTTCGGTTTAGTGTGATAATATCAATGTGAACATTTTTCGATTTTGTTTGGGTTTGTTTGGGTTTAGTGTGAGAATATCAATGTGAACGTTTTTCGATTTTGTTTGGGTTTGTTTGGGTTTAGTGTGAGAATATCAATGTGAACGTTTTTCGATTTTGTTTGGGTTTGTTTGGGTTTACTGTGAGAATATAGATTTAAACGATTTTTCGATTTTGTTTGGGATTTTTTGGATTTACTGTGAGAATACGGATGTTAACGTTTTTTCGTTTTTGTTTGGGTTTGTTTGGGTTTACCGTAAGAATATTTACGAAAATTTACTGTAAGTTATTTACGAAAATTTATGAGAAAAGGTTGGTCAATAACGTATTTAGTTACCTCGCGCAGAACACGATTATCGACTTTACAACAATTCCCAAAAGCGAGAATCCCAGTGTTACATATCACTGTGAAGTATTCAATTGGAACGTAATCATATTTTCGGCATCCATGCGCGCCATGAAAAATTTCCTCGATATTGCGATAAAAATGAATCGATGGAAAAAAAAATTGCTCAATTATAAAGATTCGTACATTTTTATAGGATAGATCGCTTGAGGACATAATAAAGTTTCAGTGGAGGGTGAAGGTAAAATTCCGATAGGGGAACTTTCCAATAGCTCGATGAAACCACCTATCGAATTGGGCCATGCAAAAGTGGCAGCTTTTCGTGAATTATTCGGTGGTTTTTCACAAAATGTTCACTTTCAAATGAATTATCATGCGTGATTGTAAAAATGAGGATAATTCTGATACGAAACGTCACCACGAAACCGCGAATTGTGTGAATCGCTAATTTTTAAATTTCCTTTTCTTTAATTTTAATTCCTTTTTTGAAGTTCAAAAAATAAATGTAATTGCATTAATTTTCAATTTTTTGTCATGTTTTATATTAAACTTTAATTTTATAATTTTTAATATTTTTTTCAAATTTGAAGTATAATATTCCCCTTACAAAATTTCTTTTTTTTTAAGTTTTAAATATAACTTTAATCCATCAAGTTGTCGATTTTTTTCGAATTTCCATCATAACTTTAATCTTTATAAATTTCAATCCTTTTCGAGTAATTAATTTTGTTCAAAATTCTTTGTTCTAAGTTTAAAAAACCATCATTTTCATTTTTTCCGTTTCAATTGTTTTTTCATAAAGGATCGATGTAATTGATCGTGTCAAATTTCAATTTTTTTGTTTAATCTCTAATCCTTTTGATATTTAATTTTTAAAGCTTTTAAACCATCCAAGTGATTATTCATTGCTGGATTCTTACCTTGGAAGAATATCCGAGCCCTGTTGCATAAGGGATCCAATGGTGAGCCAGAAGGAATTCATGAGATTGAAGCTGTTCTCGAGCTCTTCCGGCTCGGTTGCGCAGGGATGAGAGCTGACCCATTCATCAGGAGCTACTCTGAATTAAAGTGCCGAATACGGTGAATCAAATGGAGCGTAAAATAATTATTAAATGCGGAACGATCGTATCGGTATTGGGAAAATAATGAAGAACATGAAAAATCATAACGTTTTCAATATGCTCCCCTTGAATCATGTCCTGGAAAATTCTTTTATCATTTCAAACATACCGAAACGCTTTTTTTTATCCCTGCGGAAATTGAATTGGGTCTTTGGTCGTGGCAAGGCTTTTCGTGACTTTTACCTGGCAAGCATGAAGAGCATAACCGAAACTGCGAGGAAGGCGGTTGCCATGTACATCCATACATCCGTCGAGAACGGCGACAGGAATGAAAAAAGTTCCGGGACTTTCTCCTCGGATTTCGCAAAGAGTATACTTATCCCTGAAATAAATTTTGATAAAACGTCGTTTTTTGTTCTCATCAACGTCCAGGCAAAACCGCTGATGTTAATTACGTGAAATTTGAACGATAAGTTTCTTTCGTGACGTTAACGGCGCCCGAAAAGAGATTTTGGGAAACTCGTCCTTTAAGGGGGTAAAAAAACCGCAAAGCAATTTTGCACGAACGTTCTATTGGTGAAGTTGAATCTACGATAATTCGATTTTATACTTATACTTAAAAATGAAAAAATCTAAAACAATCAATCGTTAAGGGGTTATAATCGACTTGGAATTTTTTTGTTTAAATCGGTATGCGATTACCCGAGTTTCCGTTGTTTTTACAGTACAAATCGTTGTTGAAAATACTCGGCTTGTTCGATATTCGAAATAACGAATTTGGAGTTAGAAAATCGGGTTTTTAAGGGGTTGGGAAGTATTTCAACGAAATTATCAAAATCGAAACTAGAAAACTTGAAGAGCTAATTTGGATTCGTTTTAACGACGTTTTTTGGATATAAAAAAGAGAAATTACCTAAATTCATAAACGGCATCGTGAAGTCAACGACGCTTTCACGTGCTTGCGTAATCGTCAAGTCGCAAATAGCGAGATCGGCTTCCTGCAAAAATCACACGGAAATTCGTTTCTTTCTACTAATTTCGATTCACTTTCCAGATTTCCGACTCTGATCTTACATGATCGAGGAGTCGCCTGAGAAGACCGTTCCACTGCTTCGTTTCCGGATTATACTTCCCGTACTGTAAATCTTCGACGATTTCCCACGTGGTGGTGAATTTAAGATCTTCCGCGATTGCGTCGATCAGATCGATGCAATAGCCTTCGTATTCCTTGTTTCCGATCAATTTGCCCTTCCGATTGGGATCTTTAACTTCCATCAAGTAGGGATCACCCTGAGTAGGTTATTTGGGATTGATAAAAAATCTTTTCAATCATAATCAATTATTGATAAACGAAAGTTATCAAATAATTATTAGTAAATCAATATTTCGACAAATATTCATGATTAATTAATAATTAATTCATAATAATAATTCGTATGAAATATTATTATGATTGAATTATTAGTTAACAATATAATTAATATATTTTTATCAATTAATAGTTAATCGTAACAATACGCATTATTAATTAGTAATTAATTAATCATGAATATTTTATATAGTTAATTTGACCGGAAAATTAATAATAATAATGCATAATTAATAGTGATAACAAATGAGTAATTAATGATTCAATTAAAAGAATTAATCAACCGAAATGAATAATTATCAATTAATAATTATTTATTTAATACCTAAATGATTGATTATTATAAGTAAATTATAATCGATAATGAATATTAATAATGACTGAATCATAATAATGACCGACTGATCGAAGAATTATAAAAATAAGATAATAATTAATACCCAATCAATTATTATTCACTAAATATCTCTTGATTATTAATTATAAATTATTTTTCAGTACTTAATAATTATTATTTATTAGCAATTAGTCTCGTTTTAAAAAAAACGCGTTTTGGTTACTTATAAAAAATGAGTTTTTCGTAAATAATTATCCTACCGGCTTCGTGGTGACTCTCATTACTTTGTCCTGCAAACTTTTAACGATCCCTCGACTGCGCTCTTCCTCCGTGACTACGATTTTCAATGTGCCATCTTCCCAAGAGCCTGTCCGATTTATGTCCAACTTCTCGATCTCTTTCATCATCAAATAAAAGCCTCTGCGTCCGTTCTCTCTGAACGACATGTAACCCGTCATTCGGCCAACTTTCGCTATCTGTATAGCAATTAAATTGTCATTCCGCGCAAATACGCAAAACTCATGGATAATTGGTTTAAACAAAGAATTTTTTTTTTCTAAACACACTTTGATACGTATTGAGGCTTAATTAAAAAAAAAAAGGATAAATCGAAAAGCGATCTAGGGATTATCATAAATACTTATATACGCGGTACTGACGTCACGCATGAGGCTCGTAATGTTTGGACCCGCCTGATACTTTTGTGGTTCGTCGCAACTGTACGCTGCGGGTTCTATAGTCAGCGAAGGTTCCTCGTTGTTTTCTCTTTTGCCGATTCTCGCGACTAACGCCTCGAGGGCTTGATTGAAAAGGAAAACCGAGTCGAACAGGCAACAACTTTCGATCTGAAATTCAAATCAGTGTTTTCATTGAACTCGTTGCGGCGTTGACGTACCATAAGTAGCTTCTAAGTAAGTTGAAATTAACTGATAATTAACTCGGAATTAACGGGTATTTGACCCGTGCTTGCCTGGTAATTAACTCCTAATTAACTCTTAATAAACTCGTAATTAATGTACGATTAAAACGTAATGTAATACCACCCGTAATTGACTAGTAGTCGATTGGTAATTGACTTGTAATTGACTCGTAATGAAAGTATAATTAACGTGTAATTTACATTTAATTAGCTCGTAATTAATTGGTAATCCACGTTTCATTAATTCGCAATTAATGGGTAATTAACACGTAATTAACACGTAATTCACGCGTAACTACCTCGTAATTAACGTGTAATAAAATCGCAATTAATGCATAATTATCTCGTAATTAACTTTTCAGTAATTCGTAATCGACTTGTCATTTATTCCTAATTAATTGGTAATTCACACATAATTGGCTTATAATTAACTAACACTACTAATGAATCACTAATACATAATAAGTCATAGGTAATTAGTAGTTAACTCGTAATTACCTCGTAATCAACTTGTCAACAACCACGTGTCAACAAACAACATTTATTTATCATACGAATTTATTACTTAATTGCTTCCCCTCTCAATTTCTGAATTGTCTTCCTTTGACGGAAGGACGTGACGATTGTGTCGTTTATTTTCCAACTTATGCGAGTCAATTTTCTTGACGAGACGCCTTATTATCTCTTCACATCGAATTTCGCTGAAGAGGCGCAAACGGAGAGAGGGATTGGGGTGCGTTTGTCGAAATCGGAGTGAAACGGAGGTTAAGATATCGAACGGTGGATGTTCGAATGGAAGTCAGGCCTGAATGGCAGGAAGAAAGATTACGTGGGGTGATCTAGAGTGACGTGCTAATGGCACGGAAAGGGAAGAGGGTTACGATGGAAACGCTACGTAATCCTAGAAACGAAATCATTGCGAGAATGAAGATAGCTTCCTCAGGATTTATAATCAGTTTGTTATCAGTTCCCCGAGTTATCTTCAAGGGGTTAACTAAGCTACGGCGAAAATTCGATAACCTCGAATTTAAAAGGTAAGTTGTACGCTTTTTTTACGTATGCCAAAAATAATCTTTCGAGCGAACAAAAGTCCTTTCCCAATCTCATTCGAACGAACTTTCCAGACGTCATACCGTTATTTAACAAATCACGATAACCGTTCCTTTCGAAATTTGAATTATGGTTTTGGTCAGACCCACGTAGAATTTCCCTGACTTTATTAGGAACCTAATCAGGTATCCTCCATGGGCCCTCAGTAACCGGGCATTGCTACTGAAGGCCATTAGAGGCGGAATAACGAGGGCCTTCAAGGTTGCCTGACTGAGGCCTCATGGAAGCCACGGTGGCTCCGTGAGTTATCCCTGTCAATGGATATGCGCACGTGTGTGCTTCGAAACCAAATCATTTGTTCCTACGAAAAGTATTCAGCGGAAATTAATCCGCTATAAATATGTCAAAAAAACAAAGCAAACAAACAACACCAAACGGGATTGTTCAAACGTACGCGCTAGCGTTTACTCCACGTATGAATAAAAGCAATAAGAATAGTGGGCGTGTAATTCTCGAAAGGATATGTAAATGTAAAATACAACTCATTTTTAATGGACCCACATTTCCAATCCTATTTTTACCTATTTTCGAGCAATCGAGTTTAGTCATTGGAATACCACGAACGATTGAGTCCAAGCTATTTATACCAGTCCATCCCTATAATGGCCAATCCTGGTCATTAACGTGGCAATCCCCATCGGACCACAATAAGGACTTTTAAGGATTCGCTCGAGGCTTCCCTCATTAGAAAACCCTCAAACGAGCTCTCACAGCTCTTTATTATTATCATGGAAGACCCGGCAATATTCCGGACTCGTTCATACTCGAAACAACACGCGATAATTACCGATTTGCATTCCTGCGAATCATCAGTCAACATCTGAAAAATCGTGATGTTCGATTCTGATCCGTTGAGGACTGCCAAAAGCTGGGGCACCGATGGATGCTGAAAACGTCAATTTTTGTTGTTTTGGTCCAACTTTCATCAATCCCACGACCATCTAATATATTGGACTTCCGAAAAATGATCCGCCAGTACTATCTTGATTTTTTAAACTCTTCTATTTTTTTTTTAACTTTTCTATTTTTTTAAAACTTTTCTATTTTTTTTTCAATGTAAATTTCTATTTTTTCAATAAAAAAAAATATAAATGCTCTTTTTCGAAAAATAATCAATGACAAACGTTACCAGGCCAGTGATCAGGTACTTGTAATAATCCCCCAGGAGCTTAACCTCTCGTGCCTGTGTCAAAACCGTTATGAGCATATTGGGCTCGACATCGAGCATAATGTTGTAGTCGGTAGAATTCGCGACTTCCTTCAGCAATGGTCGATAGTCAGGCTCTTTATTCTGGCCGTTGAATGCTTTCAATTGTCGAACGGTCACCGGATTGTCGCTCGGTCCGTGCATCGCCAGGGCATTTTGTATCCTCGAAAGGCCAGCGTTGCTCTGATAAATCGCTGTGAATTGTTTCCAGTTCAAAGCTCGGAGACTATCGGCTATAGCCTGGAAAATCGATTTTTATAATTCAAGAAAAACCATTGTTTCGTAATGGTATTTTCTTCGAGGTAGAAATATATCAATTAGCAATCAAGTCAACTAACTTCATTAGTTTTACAAAATATCATAGAAAAAGACTGTCAGTTTCGGTTTTTTTATCAAAAGTAATCAATTGGCTAATAAGTCAATTTCAGAATTTTACGAAATATTTTTTTTGCACAATGGAGTAACTATAGCAAAAAACAAACAATTAGAAACAGGAAGTCATTTTCAGTTTTATAAAAAAAAAATTATGAGGAATAGAAAGTAATTTTCAGTTTAATTGCGAAAAAAATCAATTACCAAAAAACGTCAGTTTGAGTTTCATTAGAAATAAAAATAACTTAACAAAAAATGCGGATTTAGTACGAAATATCTCTTTGGAGATTCGAATTCTAGATTTTTAAATGAGACTCAAAAAGTTATTAAAATGTTTTCGTAACGATAATGGTAAAAAATGATTAATTGTCTAAAGAACAGCAATTTTTGTCTTAATTTTATCAATTAATTGAAATGATATTAAAGATCGAAGTTTTCAACGTTCGGAAGCAACAATAATTCTTATTTTCCAATGCGTCCATGTTTTATTTTCCAAAATAGCGAGGGAAACTCTACAATAATTAAATACGAAAACGTGTGCGAAAAAAAAGGGTTGAAAATGAAAAATTTTCGAATATCGGCGTGGGTAGAATAATAAATAATTTGCCAGCTCAGCCCATTCCATAAAAAGAATTCACATCGTGTCTGATAAGCCGATTCCATTTCGAGCATATTAAAAAACAAAAAAATGTCATTTTCCGTATTCAATTGCGATATAAGGAATAATTTACCAATTACAAAGCATTGTGCGAAAATCGAGTGAACTTACTCGTGAAATTTTGCTCCCGTCCGGATACATGTTGATTGTCGAGGGTGGAGTGTCCGAGTCTTCAATACTCCGCCATGCGTACTCGATGTGCGGTATGTCAAATTTAGCCGCAGTACTGGATACGATTCCTCGCATATACGGATTCCCAGGACCAAAAATCGCCGCGATCCCCTCAGCAACGAGCTCGCAAACTAATGGAGTTACATTTCATTTTTTTTCGAGCAATAGTTTTTGTACATTTTTATATTTTTATTCTTTGTTAGACTTGATGGAGTTTCCGATCAGAATCAATATGGAAACTTTTAGTGAGAGCAAAAATATAAAATATAAGTATTCGTAAAATTTCTTTTTATATTTTTATTTCCTCCTTTTTTAGTTTTGTGAGAAATGATTTTTTTTGTTCGTTCTTAATTCTAGATTTATCAATGATATTCAACAAATTATCGAGAGGTTTTTGGGAACAAATAAATCAAGGTATCGGAAAATATTCTTTTCTTTTTATATGTCTACGTTGGAAATATCAAATTTTTAAAAATATTGAGGAATAGAAAAATAGATTTTATTGTATTTCAACATTGCAAATTTAAAATTATAAAAAAGATCGAGAAGCTAAAAATAATTTTCATTGCAATACAACGTTGCAAATTTCAAATAAAAAAAAAACGATCGAAGGTTTGGAAAATAAAGTTTTGGCACAATTCAAGGTTGCAAATTTCGATGAACTCGCTACGCAAACTTCAACATGATTAATGGATCTATATCCATAACCCAAGCTATCGACCGTAGAAATTGTTATCAATTTAAGGTTACTGTTACACAAAAAATGTCTTTTGAAAAAAATAAAATAAGCAGTGACTGGGCTACCATTAGCGTCGATAAAATTGACGTTACACATTCAACACTGGATGTGATTAATGAACAGGAGCTCAAAGTACAGCCAGTGTATATAGTTGGGTGAAAATTGATTTTCGACGCTGCGCGACCCAGAAAAATGTTTCATTGTATGAGTGTGTCCGGATAGACAGTCCTTTTATGTGAAACCTCGAACTAGCTACAAACTCAATTAAAAGTTCGAGGTACATTGATGCGAACCCTTTTTATTGATTATGTTTAATGAGTAGTTCTTTGAACTATTAATACACACGGAAATCATGTTGATGGAATTCGTATTATAAAGGTCTGTAATAAAACTAATTAAATCACGCTAAGATCAATAAAACAAATTTGAAAATTAATTGACATTGAAAAAATATGATACAAAATGTGATGTAAGTATGATATAAAATTAATTAAATGGTTTGAAACAAAATAAAACAAATTAATTAGCCTAATTAATCGGCCTTACGCGAATGTGCGTCGTAAATAATAAAAGGAAGCATTCAAATTGATTTTCGGTTTATTCAATGGAAAACGAAAAACAGAACGTATTTATCGAGGCTACACGTAAATGGATCTTTGGAAAAATGGAAGTATTTAATTGAACATTTTATTTTTTTATTATAAAAGTAAACATTCCGATAAAAATTGTTGATGTTATACGTGCATCGTGTTAAATTGAGAGATATTTCATTTTAAAAACCATTTCGAAATTTTGAAAATTTCAAAAGCTTTACCTCTGCGTTTCAATAGCAAGTTACACGAAAAAAGATCAGCTCCGATAGGCAATTCCAATTTGTTTTTCCCAACTTTTATTTTTTCGTTCTTGACGTTCGTTTTTTCTCATTTCAAGGATCGATACACCCACGTACATACACAATCAGCGCGATGCGACTGCACCGTCCACCGAATGCGTATCTTTTTATTTATTTTTTTTCTTCTTTTTTTTTTTAATTTGTTTCATTCTTTCGTTCGTTCGCATTTTTGTTTCCAACGGACAAACAAGTAGGGTTAACGAATTGGCGAGCCCGGACTGCCGGTACCTTGTCGCAGTTCGTTATTTTCGTACAACTTCCGATTGTTACATTTTACGTCGCATTTAGAACGTGGAAAATTATCAATTTCATATATCTCAGAAAATTCAATTAAAAAGCCTATACTAAATCGATTAAAAGTATTATTTTGAATTTTTGGTTGATAAGAGAAAAATGATCTATTAAATAAAGTTTTTGTTTTAATACGAAACAAGATTTGCCAAAAAAATCGAATTTGAATAAATTTAGTTTTGATGTTTATAAAAAAATTTACTTAAAAAATGTTATTTAAAAACAAATAATTTTAGACAAGGCAATGAAAAATCCCATTCGACGTCGTGATTTTCCTATATTTTTTTAAATCATTGGTTAATAGGAGACAAAAAAAGATTTTGTAACAAAAGTTTTTTTATAAAAAAAAGAAGATTTTATAAATACTTTGTTTTTACACAAATGATATTTTTTATAAGAAACAGCTGTTTCGTAATTGAAAGCTGTTTTTTTATATTTGAAAAACCCACAAAATTTCGGGAAGACTGTTCGATTTAAAAAGTATTTTGTCTGCAATCAATCTGAAATTTACTCACCCGCTAAACTCGTTTTGAAACTGTCGTTGGTCGTGTTAACCCATTTTATGATTGGTTGGAGCTCGAAGGACGGTGCGATTTCTTCAAACGCCAACAAATCCAGAGCTTTCATGAACGCATCGTAATGCTCCATATTGTCGTTGTGAAATATTGCACCTATAACGATAAACAATACTCCAAACGTGACGAATCACTAAAAATGTAATCCCACCTATTAGCGTAAAATGAATAATTCATTATTGTTCAAAGATTTCATATGCAATTGCATCGGTTGAAAAAATGTTAAATAAATTTTACTCGAGGGAGATCATTTACAGAGCAGTATTCAATTACAAAGCGATTGAATTTTGAGTTCAATTGTTCAGTTACAATTTTAATTCAATTATAGTTAAATTATACAATTTCAATCTAAATTGATTTCTAGTAAAATTATTTATAACTGATATATATAAAATTGAATTACAATATATATGATTTATAGTAAAATTAATTACAACTTTTGTTGAATTATAGTTAAATTTTTCAATGACAATTTTAGTTAAATCGCAATTCAATTATGCAACTGCAATTTTTATTGAATTACAGTTTAGTTATTTAATAACGATTTCGATTCAATAACAGTTCGAATTAGCCAATTGCTATTTTCATTCCATTACAGTTCAATAATTCAATTAATATTTAAGTTCAATTGCAGTTCGAATTATTCAATTATTATTCAATTACAATATTCATTCTATTATTAAATTGTTATTCAATTACAATATTCATTCAATTATTCAATTGTTATTCAATTACAATATTTATTCAATTATTCAATTGTTGTTCAATTACAATATTCATTCAATTATTCAATTATTATTCAATTATAATCACATCACGGAAATGGGCGTAAATTTAATATAAAATAATGAGCAGGGACTGAAGCACGGTGCCACAGTTACCGATAGTATTACAAAACCGGATTCAATAAAGTATGTAAAAATATCGCGATAATTTAAGCTAAAAAAAGCAAGGGCGAAGTTTTTGTTTGAGGAAAACGCGGGTAGTTCGGTTTAATTTATTCAGGAAAACCCGCGGGATTTACTGTAGCGCACGTGAATAGTCATTTAAAGGGCGCCTGCTGTTAACGGACGTTTCGTTTGGCGATAGCGGGTGCAGTTACATGTATAAACCGCAACAGCCGAGTTTCGCCAATCCGTACTCAGCTGTCATTGCTTTCTCGTTGTTGCCTCATGGGCGAATGCGGTTGCCGCAGGTATTACGGTTCAATGGCGATATATAAACCGAGCCATGTGTACATGATTTTCCCTCTTTTATATAGATACGATTATAGTTATTTAAGTCGGGGAATCAAAAAGCCACAGCCGAATTAGGTTCTCGAATGTGAGCCGATTAGACTCCATCATTCGATAGTTTTCGATGTTTCACATCCGTTATATCACATCGGGACTGTTTTTATTTTTTCACATTTTTTCCAACCCCTTAAGTAATGATTTTTATCAAAGGTTTACGTGTGTTAGTCCGAATTTATAGCCAATTGGTTTTTCTTTTGCCAATTGTAATTTTAATGGTTTTTGGAAAGATGGAAGCTTTGTAGAATATATTCGCTATGATTTTCACCCCTTAAGGATTTTGAAAAACGCTGCGGCGTCAGGTCCACTGTTGTGAGTAAATATTTGAATTGAAAAGTTATTTCTCCGGCTTGATGACTTCACTCCCCAAAAACTAGAGATTTTCGTTGAAATAGTTTCCAACTCCTTAAGGGGTGGTTTTTACACACTAAAATGTGTTGTGTTCAATACCTAGCGTGCTGAGTATCAAAGTTTTGATGATTTTTACTCAAGAAATGAAGAAACCCCTGTACAATCCAGCTTAACTATTTTTACCCCCTTAAAGCCTGATTTTCTTCCAAACGAAAGGCTACGTACAATTTTTTTTTGCATTTCATTTGCAATATGACGTATGCAAACTTGAATGTTTCATTTTACTCCTTCAAGCAGAGGATTTTGTAAAAATTCTTTTTAGTCGGTGCTTTTTGCATACTATTTTTTATATCAGAAGGAAGTCCTTGATCGAAGGATTTTTTTTGATACATACTTTTTTTATATCAAGGAAAATAAAGTGATTTTTCGACCGAAATCTAGACTTTCACTTTCGATCAACGACCATTTTTTCAAAAATTGATTAATTTTCAAATCCTTCGATTGAAGACTACATAATACAATACAAAAACGTTATTCGTTTCTTTTTTTGAATCCAGATGAATGGTGAAAAAGTTCCAGTGGTCAATGCGAAAGATCTTTTAAGAGCGGTCCGGGATATCTATTATATTTACTACATTTGTGACTTTTTTACAATAAAAAAATTCTGAAACATAATAAAAAATATACCTTTCACTATAAAAAAAAATAGTTCGAAAACTGCAATCATTATCCAAAAAAAAAAAAAATCACGAAAGACGTATTTTTGTTCGGCTGCTGACTAGATATAACCCCTCAAAAGAGGGACGAAAGGAGGGAGATTTGCCACGATTGAGGAGACTGATACCGGATCGCTGGGAGAGCTCGAAGCCATACCAAAAACAGCGTATGAGAAGGTGCATCGAGAATTGGAAAAAGGCCTGGTTGAAGGAATAAACATTCTTTCGAGATAAACAAAAAGAACGTCACTTTATTTTTCGAACCAAAACCTCGTACGTTCACGACCGGAAATAAATACTTGTTGTGATTCGCCCTGTACATATATATATATATTTGTAAACAGCAAATCCGATGGCACATGCGTCCTGATACATAATTAATTATCAGTCGCAGTTTCGTCGATCTCTTATTCCCCCTGCGTCCCCCGAGGGTTGTCGGGAATATTATTTCTCGAGCGGAACCGATTTTATTTCAGCGCATAACCGAGTCACCCGTGGCCAATTACAATTCGACTATATTGATTAACGAGACAGCAAATTAGCCTCTTCGTGTTCTCGTTACGCCATCTGCCTCGCGCTTTTGGGCGTCACCGAAAGTAATGCAAATTTGCTGCGACCAAGCCTGGAGACAGGGAAGCAAGGGCAGTATGCAAATATCGTTAGTATGCAAGTTCTTACAGCGGTTCCGGCATCGGACCTGCAGATGTGGCTCGATGTAGGCTACTTTTTTTTTTTTAATCAGCTTTAATATTTTACACAAAACAAACGGTGGAGTATACATTAAAAAAAATAAAACATCACGCATCTAAGTTCGACCAGCAAAAAACATTAATATCAAAATATGAAATTGTTTGGACGTGTTTTGTAAAAGACTTTTTCCAAACATGTATTGACATGTTTAACTAGTTTTTGTTAAGATGGAAAGTAGCTAAATATGTTAATACATTTTTGTGATTAATTACCGTTGATTACTCCTTTTAATTACTACGCAATTAAAATTGATTAAAGATGAAATAATTAAAGGTATAGTCATAAATGTATCTTGATTTGTAAATTATTCGTAATTTCTAAATAAAGGTAATCAAAGGTCATCAGATGTCTACATAATTGCCTAGTTTTAATAATTACTCATTATCTTCGCGCAGTAATCGGTGGTGCTAATTAGGTTATTACCTTCGATTACCAATTAGCTTAGTAATAACTTTCAATTATTAAATAATTCTTTTCAATGGCACAGTAATTACAATTAATTACTGAGTTACTACTAATTAATCAGCTTCAATTACTAAGTTATTAAATGTATTGTCTGACGAATTAATAACCGTTCGTTACTATTCAATTTCATTGAATGGCTAATCAATGAACTTTAATTACTAAGTAATGATGCTTACTTCCGAATTAATCAATAAAATATAATTATTAATTAATTGAAATTGATTACCAATAAAATATCTTCAATTTCGAAATTTTCACGAACTCAACAAATTGTTGACTGAATCCAAAAACGTGACAAAGGTTTGTTAACTTATAGAAGCACAAAAACAAAATGCCTGAAAAAAAAGCGATTATCGTTGATAGTCCGAAATTGAACATTTAGACAGCCCACTTTATTAAATAGTCACGGTTGAGTGGTTAAGAACACAAAGATTTCAGAGCGAAGATCGAGCCTATTGTTTTTTCGTTGTCAGCTAATAAGCGCTCGGCTTAACGGAGCGACGGTTAGGGTCATTACACCTTCACGAGAGGTCGGAAAAAAAAACGAATGAACCGGAGGAGCCCGAGGGAGTAATAAACTCCGCAGGAGACCAAGGTCAGAGAGATACCGGAGCAAAAAACGTTGCAGCCAGAGTCTACCAGGCTAGATTCGGATAGGGAAGCTAGAAGAAGCTGAGCCTTCTTTGGCAGTGAGAAACTGCTGATAGCAATCTTTTTCTGACGCGAGAATGAATTTGGAGATAAAAGTCGCCTAAAATTGGGAATTCCGAAGTATCGGGTCTTTATCTCTGATAACCGAATTGAGTAACGCGCGAAGCCCATTTACCTCAATATTGGCGATTGGACGTACGTATTTCGATGAGAAAATTTAAAAAAGGAAAAAGAAATGGTAAAAACGATTTTTCGCCGAAGGAAGAATCCGGATAGTACTTCTCTTTGGCTAATACCCAAGCTCAACGTTTAACTCGAGTGCCTCTGTTTTCCATTTTTTCTTTTTCTCTTCCGTTTGGTATTTTTTTTTTTTTTTTTTTTTCGTCTCGTGGTGACCGCTGGAGATTCTTACGGAATTATTTTTTCCCCTCTGCGGAAAAAGAAGGGTCCGGGGAACGGAGGCAGTTTGAGAAATGTATGGCACCCGACGAGTGGAGTTTTATATCAATAAGCCGGCACTCCCAGGTCCGGGGAGGAGTAAAGCTTTATCCCCTCAGACAAACGATGCGGACCCTGGTGAGCGAGGCTACCGTTACAATTTATCTATGAATAAGAACGAAAATCTCCGCGCGGATCTGTAGCCATTAACATTCATAGGCAAAGTATGAGCATCCTGTGTTCACTCGCTCGTTTTATTTCGTACATTGAATTTTCATGTATGCGTTGGAATATGAAGTATTTAAAAAATAAAAAATAAAAAGAGAAACAAACTACAACGAGAGTTTGATGGAAAGCTCGTGAGAATTCCTAACTGAACGGTCCTTTTTTTTCGGACTTTCAACTCTTTTGGAAATACCGTCGCGTCGTGAAAAAAAAAACGTGGAAAAAAAAATACAAGAAAGGAGATCGAAGCATCGAGTCTCTGGTTATGAGATCCCGAAGTAAAGTATTTTCATAATTCATTGATTTAGAGTTATTGTACAAAAAAATCGGTGGATAAATATGAATTTGGTAGTTTTTTTTTTTTTTTTTTGAGGAAAAGAAAAAAAGATTGTTTTCGAGGTAAAAAATATATTTGGGGAATTTTGTTTCCATAAATAGGAAGGAGGATTTTTTTCCAGAAAAAGTAAGAAAGATTTCTTCCAGGTAAATAAAAACATTTTTAATTTAATAAAAAAACACACATTTTTGTAATAAAAAGAAAAATACTAAGTAATTATACGAAATACAGAATTTTACGTTTCATGAAAATACCGTGCGTGGAGAATGAAGAGAAACTTCGTAAATCACGAAACGGAGATTCGTTTTACGTTACCATCTCGTTTATCTGAATCATTGGATATTTATGGAATAAAGAATAAAATAAAGGATTTTTTATTTGTTAAATGTGACCTTACCAATTTTCAATGGACGAGGCAAAGCCAGACTTCCAGATAAAAGAATCGCATTGAGACATATTACCAGCCATACTGAAGATCCCATTCCTCGTTGATCTTTATTTCTGCAAATAAATTATGTTTTCTAATTGTTGAATGAGTAATAACAAATCAAATAAAAAAGAAACAAATACTATTAGTATCACAAATAATATATATAATTTATGAATCAAAAATTATTTTTGCCTGAACCAAAAGATATTGATCAAAAACTCAAAGATTTAGATTTCTAAATGTTGCATTATAAAAAATGAAATACTGAGAAGATCCGGTCGTATTTAATATTCGATGTGATTTCCGGAATTACCAATGAGCCGGCAACTTCAATCTGTGCAAAACTCGTTACGTGAATACCATTTACTTGTATTAGTAAATTAACAGAACGTCGAATTTAAGCATAGCACTAGATTTAACTAAAATTCAATTTAATAAAATCCTGCCAATAATTCCCTTGTGAATATTTAGCACGTAATCGTTTGTTTTATCGTATTTACGAGACTTGTGCTTCCCATGGAAAACTTAATATAGCAAAAAAGGAAAAAATCATTTGAAAAAAAGTTCTTTGGTTTTTTGCTTTTTTCTGGTCTGCTGATTATTTCGTCACTTCGTTTTATTTTTTAATTCACAATACTTCGTCGTAATTATATTTTTCTGGTACTCAGTCTTGATTATATTCTCTGGTAATCAGTCCTAATTATCTTTCTCTGATAGTCGTAATTATATTGTTCTGATTATATTTTTTGGAAAATATAGTAGCTATATTTCCTTGGTAATTAATTATTTGTATTGGCTCGTAATTATTTTTCTCAGGCAATTACTCGTAAATTATTTTTCTCTAGTGTAACTATATTTTCTTGGTAACTAGTAGTAATAATATATCTCTATTAATTATTCGTAATTATATTTCTCTGGTGACAATATTAATCTCGTAATTAGGAAATGCAGTAAAAAATGGAATGTCAGAAGATTTACAACGTTCACTTTCATTGGCACGAAAAAATGAAATCCATCATTTCAACACAAATGCAATATTCACTATCTGGAACACCTTTGACTCTGCAATTGGTGTTTCCCTGAGGATTCTCACGTAAATAACCGGATATTTCCTCAACGGGATTCACGACAGACTGTCTCGAAGAAATAACGTGTTCCGCGAACTTGGGGTCTTTCGGAACAAGAGAGCGCGATGGATATGAAAAAAGATGGCAGGAGGGGAGAAGACAGATTCTATGGGGCAGCAGGGGAGACGAGAGACCATTGCTAGGAACAACTCCTCGACGATCCCTCCTCATTCCACGACGTTCCTCTACTGATCTAAATTTGGCTTGAACTCAGCCTAAATTCATGTAGCAACTTGGCTGCATGCCCCGCATCTCGTGAACCATCTTGTGGATATCGTGGCGCCTTAACGTCGAGGCTTTCATAAATTCACGAATGAAAAAGGGGCAGGGGAAAAGCGAGTGCGAAACAACCTTAAATATTTTCAGCCGTAATATGATTTTATGGATAATTATAATTAGATTAAGGGCGGTTTCTAATCTATCTTCATAGAGAAGGCACATTGAAAATTATTGGTTAGTGATTAATACTTCACCGACATTTTTCATTTTTTTTAAATCCCTCGTAAGTAGTAGAATTTCTTTAGTGATATTTATATTGCAAAATACATAGAAGTGAAATAATATTTAACTAAACTAAAATAAATTAAGCTTGCTGCGTGTTAAATAAAATGTTTTAATATTCTTAATATTTTTTTAAATATTAAAATATAGAAAAGAGAAATAATACTGAACAGCGTGCTTCTTTTGATAAAAAATATTTAAATATGTAAATATTTTTAATAAAAGGACGCAAGCTGTGTAATTTATTTTTTTTCGTATATATTTTTATTAGAAACATGTAACAATAAGCATCTTCTTATTTTAAAGATTTTAACTATATAAGTATGTTTAATTTTTTTTAATTAAAAGAAGCAAGTTGATGAATATTCTTTTTTCATTGACATATTTTTATGAAAAACATTTAACAACGACTCGTATGAATTAAATACGATGTTTATAACGAAAAAAATTGCCTCTATAGTTTATAAACTATTCATTTTTATTGCTCGTACAAAAAAACTGTCAGGTTGAAGTTGTAAGATCTTGTCGATCGATGAGGGCCAATACATCACGAGGAGTTCGAAAGTAGTGTATTTCGAAATGTTTCATCCACGAGTCTTATCTCGAATCCACTCTGTTTTCTTCCATAATGTTAACAGACATGTTTTACGGTTTTGTCTCTCGTGATACATCGAGCGAAAAATTTTCTTCTCGTTGGAAACAAAAAAAAAAAAAAAGAAAATTGTGCTATCACGATAAAAAAAGGCGGACAGGTACAGAGCTTTTTTTGAATCCCTGGAGATGGATGCTCGGGAAAGCAGCATCTCTTGCCTCTATCGTTGGTAACTGCTTCGTTCTCTAGTGGACCACCGGAACATTATAGCTAGAACCTACAGGCTTGAAACTATAGCTGGACCGAGAAAACTTTTTCTCGGTCTCTCACCCTCGGGACACGTAGCGCCGTACTTATATCGAAAGAAAACTTCGCACACGATATTAAAATCTTCCACCACCTTTTCGCCATTGTGCTTTCTTTCTTTGTGAAAAATAAATTTGAAGAATCACCCAAGGGTTGTCACCAAGGAAATTTAATAACTTTTTTTTGTTTCGACAAAATTATACGTTGAATTGCAAGTTTTACACATTTTTACAATTGTCCGAATTGCTCCCGAATACTTTTGAAAAATGGTGTAATGAGAACATTTTATGGTATAATGTTTCCATTTTATGGTGTAATGAGAACATTTTTTAGACTAATGAGGATTTAATTTTTTTTTTGTAAATAAGTATATTTTTTAGAGCAATGAGAATATTTTCTAGAGTAGCGAACTACTGATGTTATTTTGGTAAAAAAAAAATAAATTTCCTAGACCGAAGAGACTATTTTATAAAATAATAAACTTTCAATAGTCTGTTTTGGTGAAAAAAAAAGCAATCGATTTTCTAGAGCGAGGAGAACATTTTCTGGAGTAATGAGAACAACCTACAGAATAATGAACTTTTAAGGGTATTTTTTCGTGAAGTAGAATAGATTTTTTTTGTGTAATAAGAAAATCCTTTAGAGTAATGAGTTTTTAATGGACTTTTTTGGCAAAAAAAAATAAATAAATTTTCTAGAGTAAGAAGAACATGTTCTTGAGTAATAAGAACATTTTACAGAATAAGGTTTCTTTTACTTGATGTCTACCTATCGGCCACTATAGCTTTCATTCTATTATATATTTTGACTTCAAAAAATTTGTAAAGCTTATTTAAATGTTAGTAAAGATTATGCAAAAACAATAAGATTGATTATTCCGATGGTTTGCCCGTAAAAAATTATTGAAGAAACCGTAAAAAGCAGCCGAGGAACTAGAGGACTGCGTTAAACGCCGAACAGTTCAATATTTTTAATTATATGCATTAAGATGTTGAATAATTGCAAATTGTACCAGTTTTCCGACGGTAATTTCTGTTTGTCCCAGTGTTCTGACACTTACGTGTCCCAATGTTTGGACATGTTATTATTGTTATTTATTTATTTATTTATTATTATTATTATTTTCGATACTTTTCATGTATATTGCTAATATAGAAAAATATTGAAACTTATGTCCGGACAGTGGGACTCGTTCGAGTATTGGTACCGTTACCTTAACGTGATTTTTTCGTATTAACTTTGTCCGGATTACTTTTCGATCGATCTATCCAATCGTGAGATATAACAACGCTCGACCCAATTTCCGAGTGACTTTTTGATCGCGAAAAATATTCGACGCCCATTCCACAACGGTTGGTTCGCACAATCGGATAAAGTAATTGGGTCGTATCGTAAGCATACTACGTATGGGCTTTTGAGAGAGTTGATCAACACTTCGGACAAGGGCACTACGAGTGATTAGACTCGCTTTGCGCATCCTCGCGTCGTTGCCTAGGCAACGTAGTCCCGATATCAGATCGCATGCCAGTAGCATCGTCAGCTATTTAAGGCAGGATTCTACTGCGAATCTTCGAAAAAAAAAAAGTTTTTTTTTTCAAATTATATTTTCAAAAGTTAATATATTCAAGAATATTCGCAAAAAAGCCATTTTGTATGGTACAGACATCGATAATTAAGCGCAAATTAATTATTTCGTGATTTTTACTTTACGAAAACTTCGGAAGCCTTTATCTATGAACTGCTATAGAGTTTGTAAAAAAAAATTCTGCAAAAGTTTGGATTGGGATTGGTTTTTGTTTGGATTTACCAATTTCGTTTGGAGTAACCAATTTTATGGTGGAAGAAATTTATGATTTTGGGGATAAAAATAAGGCGACCGTTGTAACATTGCTATTTCGAATGTTGGACTGAAAAAAAAGTATAATCTTCATGGAATGCCTTTCGAATTCGAAAAATTTCATCGCCTTCGATACCTCATTAAACCAGTATTTTCTTTTCGATAAATCAAGTTTTAGATTGAAAGTGGACACCAGGTTTAAGTGGACGGGACAAAGCCTATGAGGAATTGAAAATTTGTTGGAGGAATTTAAAATTAGTTTCAGACATTTAAAATTCGTTGAAAAAAATGAAAATTCGTTCCATATAAAAAAAAAATGAAATTGATATCGATTTTTACATATTCTCACAGTCAAATTTTGATTCAACAATAAAGTTATTTTGTGTTACTTTTCAAGTAGAAAAAACATTATAAAACTTTCACAATGTACTTTTACGTGAATTTTACTAAACGTATTCTTTCCGTAAAAAGCAATTTAACTAGCCATTTTTCCAGCTAATTATAATTGCGAGATTTTATTAATATCCAAATTAAATTTTGTTTTTCTAGCATGAAGCTTCGAAGAATACAGATGTAAATTTTTCCGAGCGTAGATAGTTCAAATTCAGATCCATCAATGCTAGGATCAGGAGGATTGTCGAGACGAGAAGAGCTCTTACTTTCATACATGCAGATGTAGCAGCGATTGTGCTCCGGATGAAAGCACGTATCTTTCGTTTTCATATGATATACGATGTATGGAAGCCACAAGGAGAGGGATCGCGTGTTGTCAATGGGCAAGGAGGGTTGCAATATACTGTATCGTAGGCGAGCCCTTTATAACGCTACTGTCACCACTACTAGGTTGTAACGTGTAATAACGCCCCCTCCTTCCAACTGAGTTTACCCATGGGCAGCGTTGAAATTGCCAGACACTTCATTTTCTCGAGAACGAGCCAAAGCTGGGAATCATAATTTTGCATGGTCAATTTTCTCGAGATGAGAGAGGCAGAAAAAAAAATGGATTGTCGTTCCACCTATGACTAATAACTACGAAATTTCTCCGCGTGATTGTTCAGCTTTTAAATGTTTATATTTGTGTGTTCAATGTGAACATGTTATTGCCCATGTAATTGCCCATTGGGATTGGTCGAGCCACACAATATTGTCAGAAATTGTGCAAATGTATAACGTATAGCTAATTGCATAATGCAATCAGCCGTAGTTTCCGGATCGTTGCACCTTCGATCGAAATGCTTGTAATGTTGTTCAATGACAAACTCGTGCGGAAATTCAATTAGGACTTTGATCGGGCCCACGTAGAATTGAACTGATTCTATTAGGAACCTAATCAGGTATCCTTCACGGTCCCTGAGTAACCGGGCATTGCTACTGAAGGTCATTAGAGGCGGAATAACGAGGGCCTTCAAGGTTGCCTGACTGAGGCCTCGCGGAAGCCACGGTGGCTTCGAAACCAAATAATTTCTTCCTACGAAAAGTATTCAGCGTAAATTAGTCCGCTATAAATATGTCAAAAAACAAAACAAACAAACAACACCGAATGGGATTGTTCAAACATACGCGCTGGCGTTTACTCCACGTATGAATAAAAGCAATAAGAATAGTGAATATGTAATTCTCGAAAGGATTTTTAAATGTGAAACATAATACGTTTTTAATGACCCCGTATTTTCAATCCTATTTTCACATATTATCGAGTAATCGAGTTTAGTCATTAAAACACCACGAACGATTCAGTACAAGCTACTTGAGGTCTCCCTGATACGAAAACCCTCAAATAAACTCTCAAAAGGTTTTATTCTTATGAGGGACGTTCCGTCAATTTTCCATGCAGGAAGAAATAAGGATTATGGAAACTGGAAATCATTGTATTCAAGTTTGGAACCTTATAAGAGAGGAGATACAAAAAGCTACTAAATCAGAAAGGATACCTTTCTGAAAAAGGAAAAGCAATGAGCTAGTTACACGAGAACAAAATTAAAAGATACGTAGGATGAAGAAACGACAACCTTCATGGTACTTCGTTCGGAGCTGTAAACGAGAGGATATAACTATAAAATACAATGATAATGGCGTTAGGCAAGACATAAGCGATAAATATTGAAGAGGTCGTTGACGATCGCGATTTAACGAGCAATTCAATTTTCATTTTGATTAATCGAGTAACCGCACCCTTAAGTTAGTCGAATAAAATTTTGAAGCGTTGGTCTAACGTTTTTGCGAGGTAGATTATTTTGGTTTCGAAATTTTGTAATAAAAATAATGCGGTTTTCACTATCGTTATATTAAAGTAACCAAGAAGTTTTTTCCAACAGCTCATCCAGTATTTTTTATTATATTTTGCATAATTCATTATTGATATTTTTTATTGTTGATATTTTGTATTATTTTTGCCAAGGACAGATCGAGAACGAACGGAGGATTAAAAAAAGAATTACCACCCACAAATATGCGCACCATTTCTTTCTTTTCAGAATTTTTATCACACGTAGGTATCTTGTGTGTCAGCACGCTGAAATCTCGCCGGAAAACATTGCGTACTATAAACGTAGAGACTAGAAGGGACACCCGAGAGTTATGTTTTCACGGCGTCGGTGTTTCAGCGGCTGCTTCCGTTGACGCTGTTATCTGTCTCTTCACGCTCCGTTGGTAAGGTCGACATTTGTGGTGAAACCGTCACAGGTTTTATAGTGTGTCACTCTCAAATTGGCCGTCACAAAAAGCTTGTAACACAAGAGTGACGAGAATGAAACGCCACACAGTGAATGAATTGTCGATCGGTCAGCCCGAGTAGTCGAAGTGACGCGTTTCATATTGCGTCACTCTGAAATTTGCCGTCACTGAAAGCTTGCAACGCAAGAGTGACGAAAATACAGCGCCACACAGTGGATAAATTATCGATAGGTCCGCCAAAGTGATCGAAGTGACGCGTTTCATAGAGTGCGTCACTCGATTTCGCAGTTCACGTTGGTAAAGTTGAAATTTGTGGTGCGACCGTTACAGGTTTCATATTGTATAACTCTCAAACTGGCTGTCACAAAAAGCTTGTAACATAAGAGTGACGAGAATGAAACGCCACGCAGTGAATAAATTATCGATCGTTCAGCCCAACTGGCCGAAGTGACGCGTTTCATAAAGTGCGTCACGCAGCTTCTTAGCGTAAGTCTAAGTTGGGAATCGTTGCGGTCTGCTATATTATACAATCTCCCATTTGTCATATTTTTTTTTTATTATTTTACATTACAGATAAATATATCCGTTGCTGTACAGTTTTCAAAATGATTTTTTTTTTATTGTCATTCACATTTTAGGTTGGCCCAAGTATCAGCAATATTCGTTTATCACGAAAGTAAAAGCTTTGTGTAAAATTATTCAGATTCACGTGCACTGTGGATGTCGGGAAAAGCTGATGTAGATTATAAGCGACGTCAAGTATGGTTGGTAATGAAAAAGTGACAACGGGGAGGCGTTACGCCGAACAACAACGCTGGTATGACCGTAGCGGCTTTTATAAATATACATTTGCATACGGATGATATTCTATCAAGTGATATACGTGACAGCGACCGCTTTTGTATCTAGCGTATTTCATCAGATATATAAAGTATATAATGTTACCACAGGTACACGAGCCAGTTCGTTTTCATTAGGTAAATCGCGATACATCCTGAATACAATGTTGTTTTTTACCCTCCTCTTCAGTACCGACGTTGGACAATTTTCCACGACGATAATTGGAAAAATGATACATCGATTCCCCCGCACTAAAGTTCTCTTCAAATGAGTGATATTCCACTTGGATGATCAAATGCAAGCTTGGCCTAATGGCGATTTAGAACATTCGTGTTAACGCCTCTTGACGTGGATAATGATTCTGGGCGTTGAAACAGCACACGATTTGGCTGCTCCATTCTATTACCATTGCATTATGCTTCCTCATCGAGGAAGCTTCAGTTCACTGGATATTTATGTTGACTTTTATGTGACATGTCAATAATGACATTACGTGCCCATCGTTAATACCAATAAATTCTGGCAGAATACAAACGAGACAATAAAAAACATAGAAAAAATGTCGGCCCTTTATATTAATGTAGATAATATCAGATCATGGCGGATCTTTCAGGACGGATGAGGTTTGCCATGTAAGAGGTCCTAGGTCGGGCGTAAATCCGCCGTTGCCCTTTTCAAGGTCTAATTAGGGTATACCCCGGAACGAAGAGGGAATGGCTCCGGAAAATCACAGTTATTATCTCGGCGACTAAAATTTCAGTGTATTTATCAGCGAATAGCCAAAACTCGTGAGAAAACGAATAGAGAAAAACCTTTGTCAGAAATGAAAAAAAAATTGTGATTTACTATGAAACTTTAACCTTGGTAAACTTCCGAAACAGTAGATTCATCATAAGCGTCATAAATTCGTGAGCCGGGACTTCAAAATATTAATCATATTTGACCAGATTGAAATATGTCTAGAATAATCGGATTTTGTCAAGTTCAGTGACACGTCCTGTTCCGTAGATCCATCATGCGTATCATAAAATGATGATGAGTATGATGATGATGAGCCTTCAAATATTAATATTGAACGGTCATGTCTGACCAGATAGAAACGTGGCTCATCCGTTTCTAGAATAACCAGTTTCCGTAAAGTTCCGTGACACGGTCCCATTTTCCGTTCGGTTCCATTCAACACGTAATCTCCTAGGGTTCTCATCACTATCAACATCGGTTTTACGAGAAGCTTTTACACTTTTGTTCTCTCAGTCTCGTTCGCGAGCCGGTAGAGTATTCGAAAGAAACAATCCACAAAAAGGTCCATTTGATCGGATCGAGCGAGGTGCCGTCAGCGGAGTCTTTATCACGTTCTACAATTGAAATCGTCCTTGTAGAGTAGGTAGCGAAATGACGATTCCATCTTTTGCGTCCTTCGGGCTCGCTTGAACCCCCACGCATCCCCCGAAAGAGGCAACTGCCTCCCTTCCCGAGCCTGCATAGAGTCGCCTTGCCTTGCAGCCCTGTCTGTTGCGGGTGGGTGGTACGCGGGATCGATAGTAGTCGGTGGTAGGAAGTTGGCGGCGGCAACGGCCGGCTAGAATGGTGGAGATGCCGGCACGAGGGCTAGAGAGTGCCGCACCAACAGCTCCTTCTACTACTACTCTACCAACAAAATCGGGGTGGGTCGCTCAACGAACTATATCCAAGGTGGACGCGATGCTGGGTAGAAAACGTACATTTTACTCTCTTCTTCCCTCTCGCTCCTATGAGCTGTGCCAGAATTTCTGCGTCGGAGCGAAGGTTGCGGCGGCTGCAGCCGCTGCTGGCGCACGCTCTGCTACGCTGGTCCAGTCGTCGTTTGTCTCTTCCAAAGGAACGAGCTTTTTCCATCGCGTTCCTCAGTTATGAGTGTTAATGCGTACGGGTGTTGATCATCGCTCCTTTCTAAACGGACAATCACGCTTTTTTCATTAAGCATGATGGGCAAACCGTACGACTGGGAAATCAGGGTTTCCCTGAGACATCGAGATTGTTTACTCGTTAGATTCTAATGGCACCGTTCAGATTTGTTTTCGTTTCTTTCTCCGAGGACTAAACGCGAACTGCGGTGAAACTTTAACCTAGAAATACACTGGAGTACGATGAAGTTTCTTTTATCCGCGGACAAGTGTCTTTTGTTCCTGAAGATCGACTTCGGTGAATCGAAATACACTCGCGACGTGAAAAATCAGTGATGGCCTGCACGTTGCCCTGTAATACGTCGATGTTTCGGTAGTTTTCTTGATTTTTCTTGATATTTCTTCATGTATTTCGTGATAGTTTGGTGATCTTTAAAACTCCGCGCGAGAACGGTGCTTCGAGGACTCGGAGATTGTAATCGGCTTGGAGGTAAGTCACCGAAGATTCTCCGGATCATTACTGGTTCACTGATTTCCTGTACGGGGTTATGCTTTCTACAAATTTGGTTTGGCTAATAGAAGTCCAATCGTCACGGGCTTATTGGTATTTATCGATAGTTGAGAATACTTCTTGAAGAACACATGTGCTTCGTTGCCCCAAACGATTACTCGCGCTACTTCACTGCGAAGTGTTCTCATTTTTACGTGGACTATAATTTTTTTCCACTTGCCAAAATGTTTTCTTGATTTTACTAAATTAGCGTAATAACAAATATTGATAAAGTATTGTTGTAAAAAATTAAGAATCCTATGAGAAATTTCAATTGTTGATGAACAACAAGATTTCTGATTAATTAGTATTACTGATATGTATTCAACGGTACGACGGTGCTTGAATTATTACGGATGAGTAATCTATACACATTACAATCCATTGGATTGTTCCAGGAGTTCTATGGCTACCTGGTTACATGCTTTTATTGCTCAGAGTTATGACTATCCGTTTAATCGTGTGTACGTAAATAGTACGTTTCCTCTTGATCTTACCCCAGAGAATTATTCAGCGGACATATCCAATGAAAACCCAGTTTAATTTTACACACAGTGTCAAAATTACAAATAAATATTTATGTATTTCTACTTAAGCACCAGCTGATTCTTTTTCATACATATATACTTCGAGCATACGTTAAAAATAAAACAAAAACTTTTTCAAACGCGTTTACAGAAATTCAAAACAATGTACATTTTTGAGCACTGATTATCCAGAGACGAAAAATAATTACGACGAAGCTTTAAGTCTCTAGTATTCAAAATCTCATTAGATTATTTGTTTCCGTGACTATCGCACTATAGAAACTAAAATATCCTGAAAGGATACTTAAAATAAATTTCTTCGATTTGGAAACAATCTATGGGTTCGTGAATCTTTTTTTAGACGGTTTTATCTTTAGATAAGCATTGATCAGTGTTGACAACCGGATCTGGTAATTAAATCAAGAAAAATAAGATCACACAAACAAAACCAATAAAAATAAGATTTAAAAAATAAGAATGTAGTTAAGCCCAAACGGATCATCATCATCAGCACCCATAAAATAATGAACATCCAGTTAAATTTACACCCGAGTTTTCCTATGCGGTGTTACTACATGCCGCAACAGGGTTGTCATCGTGGTTTGACCTTCGAGTCTGTAGGTCGTCTACTAGAGTCCCGAGATCGACGGATAATCGAGTCTGCTGAACAGGTTTTCCTGAGCCAGCAGTATGCGAAGAGAATTTTGCATGGTGTGTTCTTTTTCCATATGGAGGTTACGAGGGCTGTCAACTGAGTTGACCTTTCTTTGAGATCAGCCGAGTCGATATGTTGGACTGAAGTGTTCATCCGTGCTAGGCAAGACGGAGTTGTCAGCATCTAGGTTTATCGTTGTCGGTTTGTGGGTCAACTACTGGCGACCATTATGTGACGGGCACGTAAACAGGCGGCGTCGACATTAATGCATTTATCGTCGGCTTGCCCAGTAAAGTCTTCAGGTCTAAATATATATATAAATATCGTCGTAACAAGTCCCGGAGTTCCAACTATTACTATCTACGGGGCTCTTGAGCCGTTTCTCCTTATTTGTCACGGGATGTTGAGTCCACCGTCGTAGGCGAGAAGGTGCAAGATTTATTGGAACTTTTCGAGCGCGACCACGTTTCAAGCAACTAAAACCCCCGATGTTGCCCCGTTCGATTTCGACGACAGAACGATATACTCCATTGAGTTCTCAACTCCAGAGACAAATGTGTCACGAAAGGAAAAGGAGAAACTGCTCAAGTATCAACTACTACTGGCCGAGTTTCGCGGAGTACACCGGGGCTCCAAGGTGACTCTCATTGTCCTCATTATCGATGAGCTCCGGTGGATGAGGGGTTCTATTGTGTCGGGTGCTTTCCCGGCGTACCGGTATGCAAACCCAGTGTCCGGTTGCTATCAGGTCAAATGTGGAAACCGTTTATCCTTGGATACCTCCTTCTGCGACTAGTGCGCCCTCTGCAAATACAGTTTTCGACCACCACTAACGAGCAATGACTTCGTTACACCTGACTGTTAAACGAGCTGCCTCAGGTCCTTTCGCACCACCTCGTGTTGCCTCTGAAATACTAATGACCCCGTATCAGAGCCTGTAAAATCCATTTTACGTTTAAACGTAGAGTAACTCGGATTTTATTATACGAATCTTTGAGCTTATTCCAATACGGCAAAAATCTCAATTTTTCAATCTTTAACTTAGTGTTTTCTTATTGTTTGTATTTATTATTGGTATTTGTATTAATTATACTATATAGTATTTTTATTTATTTTTTATATTTTACGTTGTTTTTTTTTACTGTTATGTAAATTGCGTCACACATGGTGTCAAAAGTGTTCAATTTACACTTCATTTGTACGAACCTTCCATGATACTGTTAGGGTGGTTTCGCTCCAAAGTACGAAATAAACAGCTCATTGTTTCTCACTCTCTCTCTCTCTATCTCTCCCCCCAGACTGATTATTTTTCGCATATATTTGGTCTTTTTTTAGTTATTTTGGTTAGATTCCGTTTTTTAATAACCTTTTTTATTAATATTGCATTTCTTCGTATTTTTGTTATATTATTATTTCATCATTATTTTCAATTCGATATCAAATTTGATAAATTTGATATATTTATATTTTTAAAATGTTTTTTTTATCTTAAATGGCTCGAAAGTTTTTTTTTCACTACGGCACAATAAAAACTATCATCATCATTATCTCCCTCTCTCTTTCTCTGCCCCTTCCTCACTCTCTGAAGGTAAAATAATATAGCGACCACCCTCAGGCTTGAGGGATCGTTTATCGCAAAAAGATTAAATTTTCCGCGGTTTCATGATGATTATACGGTCGAAAGCGTATCCATAAAAAATTTGGTACATTTGCATTAATAATTAGGCTTACCGTTAAACACGGCAAAACGTTTCTCGTTAAACCGTACCGATCTATGGAACCAATTGCGCAAAACCAGATTGCTTAAGAATTTCGATATAGAGCATAGGACGAAGCCCTTATCTATGGAACCTCTATGGAACCAACCACGCAAAGCCTGATTACTTAAGAATTTCGATATAGGGCACAGGACATAGAGCGCGCACGCGCGCAGCCCTTTGTCTCTCATCACGTGGTCTTGGTCCGACCCCTCCCTCTCTGCTACTGTTCTAGCGAGCAAAGTACAAAACACACGTATATTAAGTTCCGTCGTTCTAAGAGGGGGAACCCGAAGAACCGCGCAAAGCGGAGGCGCAGAAAAGGCGCGCTACCTATAAGCAGTACGTCTTGTACGTCACCCTCTTTCCCTCTCTCTCTCGCTCTCTCTCCTAAAGTTATATCTTTCGCCCCTTTCGCGTTACGCACCGTGACGATCCTGGCGTCTCGTGACCTTGATTTTCCACTTTCAATGTGCCCCAAGAAGCTTCACTCAAAACATTATTTCATGAACATTGAAAATCGATAAATTTCGTAAAAATTCCAGAAATATTTTTTCTCGACCGAATGATAATTACTATTTTTTATTTTCTGAATAATTATTTGTATTGTTTTTATCATTATTATCATTGTTATTATGATTAATATATATTTAATATTTGTATTATTTATAATAATTATTATTTTCAAATTGTCCACTGAATTATTTAGTGATTCAATTAACTCAGTATTAATTGAATTTGAAAACAGAGAAATATTTATCGTTGGACAGTTGGAACAGATGTAAAAAAAACCGTAGTCAATCACGTGCCAAAATCGTCATATTTGACATCAATTTTATAAAATGTATAATAAACATTTTCAAGTGTTAAATTCTCACTAAATTATCTATTTGCAAGGCTAAATATCTATAACATGTCCCAAACTTGTAAATCCACTTTTAACCCCTATTTCGGAGCAACCCTTTGCCCGCTGGTTCATCCAATGATACGTTTCGGACTCTGAATTCCTTTACACGTTTCGGATTCCCATTTCCTCTACACTTCGTAGCGTAGATGGAACCAACGCAAAAAAGTGACTTCCGGTCGTAGCGGGTGTTAAAAAAAAAAAGAACTTTCAGCATTTTCCTTTGTCCCTCGATACGCAATACGTGTTCACACATAGAGGCAGGACGAACGTCGAGCTAGGTGAGCCAAGCGGTTTCGTAGGCTGCGACCATTTTCGCAGCTTGATTTACATATCAATGAATATTAATAGGAAGAATTTATTAAACACAAATTGAAATTCAAACAATTGGTAAACGTTTGGCCTCTCTGAAGGCGCGGATCTGGATATTGCTCTAAACTAGTCAGGGTATACGAAATACATACGAGAACTCCATCATCAATAACGCCATATTTTCAGTGCGAAAAGAACCGGTGAACCGTCAAGAATGGTCCCTCTCCCCTTTTCAACTTCGTCAAAAATTAGCTTTTGAGGTAGTACGTGCATGAACTTTCTCATTAGAAACAAAATTGATTTTTCTGTATACTCTAATACAGGAATTCAGAATCACGTCTGCGAAAATTCAGCATACTTTACCGAGTTAATACGACGGTAATTAATTCATGAAATAAATTCATTTAACACACAACATTTGGGAAATACGTGCGGATCGATTTTCGGAACGGAATTATTAATAGTTAGCGATTAGATACAAACTATGCAAAAAGCAGAAGTGGTGAACAAAATTGTCGTAATTATACCTGTTTCATAAAAAATATAGGCTACCGGATATTTGCAGCAGATATTATCGATCGAGGCGATTAATTTTTGCGTTTGCTGGTCGACACACAGCCACTACACACATGTACGGTGACTTCGTTCAATGCCTGGATATGCTTGCATAAGCAATAACTTCACGGCAAGCCCAGGCATTAACCGAAATCAGTGTACACTCGCGTTAAACAAGCGACGTTCGTTATTTTTTTCAGGACCAGCTTTATGAAATGACTGTTAAAACCACTCGAGTCAAGCTGATTGCTATTTTAGTAGTCAATTTTTGATAATAATAATTCAACGCGTTTATCACAAAAAATCGCGAATAATGATTTTTTAACGTTTAATATTATTGTGCTGAAATATATTGTATTTTTCTATTTTTATACTAAAAAGATTGTAGATATACCGTGACTTATGAATCCGCTAGGACTACTTTAAGTAATTTACTTGGGAAGGCCCGCAGTAATACCGTTGTTCGATCACGTACTTAGACCGGTTTCCGCCCTCTTCTAGGTACATACGAATCGAGTGCGCCTTTTCCCATCTGGACGGTAAACGTGTGCTTTGGAAAGAGAGTCTTTCCGTAATTTATAGATCCTTCGGTATTACAACTACCCGGAGAGGCCCATTGTTTCCCTCGCGAAGATTGGGCTTCGGAAGCTTGTTGGAAAATTACCATCGTCACTTTGCCTTAGTTTTCAACGCTTCGACCGAATACATTCGACGCTCCCGAAGTTCCGGTTAAATTCGAGCCTACAATGGGAGCGGACAACTTATAATTAAATCCCTTGAGTCCATAAACTCTTCAATTTTGCTTCCTCGACGTATTTGTGCTGGACGAACGCCCAGAAAACTTTTCAAGATTTGCCCCGTTCCACCGTTTGTGATTTTCTTTCCCCGTTTCAAATTTCGTCTAAAATGATCCCCTGATACAATCGCGTCGAAGAACTTCGCATTTTCGATTATTCGAGGTCCCGAATTATCTGTGCGATGTATCTTTATGGGAATTACGAACACGTTCCTAGCCACATCGAAATTTTTAAATCCGATATCTCCATAAAAATTTTTGACAAAAATTGCGCAGATTGTGTTTACCATGGTAGAAATTGCGAGCTACGATCCATCGTATTGCACTTTCACAAATTTTCGGAGCATAAACCTCTGAAACGGTCAAACGTACACATTTTGAGCTTTGTTTCATCTATTTTTATAAAAAAATTGCACAGAAATTGGTTTTCGAAATAAACGTCAGAAAAATGTACCACCAGAGCTCAGAATATTATCGACCATTAAGAAAATTCAGTTAAACGGTTTTCTCACTGGCGGCTCAGCGGCTCGCATTCTCCATCCTTACCGACTGCGCTTGCATCCTTTCGAAGAATCAATATATTTTTTGACTTGTCACTTGTTCACTGTGCTAATTCGTGACCCCCGTTGCTACGATAGTTAACGTAAGCTGCAGAAGGGGAAATGGCAAAAAAATATTCCCGAAAAGTTTTTCGCATTTTCCCAGTCTAATTTTGCACTTTTCGCAAAAAATCGGGCATATTCGTAATCAGCGGACAATTTCCGATCAAATAGACTCGTTTAAGAGGTTAAAAACGGAAAAAAAATTTTTTCGACTTCCCCCGGCCACTTTCCCAGAATCTTGAAAATCACGAAATTTCAAAAGGTCGTAGGGTGAGCTCCTTATATCCAATGGAGATACATTTGGGGGGTTTGGAAAAGGTTTTTGCCTAACTTAAATAATGGCGTTGGATTCGTATCGCTATCGCTAATAGTTTTCCCGGAAAATCCACTTGAAAAATCGCTAAAAAAAACGCAAAGGGGTATGTATGGAAAAATTTGCAAAAATCGATGGTCCAACT